>JACWBX010003003.1:93245-112057 GCA_014622435.1 Polypedilum pembai
TCGGATGTGACGAATGCAGTGTCTCGAATAGCATAAATAACATCTTTGAACAATATGTCAGTGCCTGTTGGTGTAAAAAATTTCTATCAAATGATAGTTTGGAATAATGGATATAAATTTTTAAGAAACAATGACTTAATTAGTTTACATAGTTTTATGATGTCTGAATCCAAGTTCTGACGCTTAAAATGTTTGATCGACGAAAACACACTTTTACATATACTTTAGATTCTTTAAATATACGAACTTGCTTAAACGCATAATATTTAACATAATATTGAAAACAAAAATAAATTTAATTTGATATATTAACTACTAAAATCGAACACTTGGTTCAAGCGTTACTACAGTTTTGTTTTATCAGATATGTTAAAATCTTTGTTCTTATGTCACTCTTAGTCTGTAGAAGATAGATAGAATCTTTCCAGTTACCATAACATATAAAAAGGAGCCTGGATATGTTTATGTCAAATTTTCTCACAAGCTTATGAAGTAATAATGTAACTTTCTTTGCCCGATGTGTCTATTTCTATTAGATTTGTGACTCAGAGGTGGAGGCGTCAACATCACTTTTTTAAATATTAAAACTTGTTGTCAGCAGTTGAGAATCTGCTTTGTAAAAACCTGAGATACGACGTGTCAGCACCTCTTTCTGATGGATCTTGGAAACTACTTTAACGCGGCCTAATCGTGATATACAAATCAAAGTATTAATTCTTTTAATTCAATTATTTCAAATAACTCTAAAATGATTTAAACTTTAAATGTATAGTGTGTATCATAGAGATAAAAGATATCATAAAACTATGTTAATTAATAAGTTCATGGGTAGATCACATAGCGCGACCGATCAGATTGCGTACTACAAAGTATTACGCGGTCGCTTAAGAAAAGCTTAAGAAATTATTTCTTCGAAAGTTCTCGTGTTTCTAAAGTCTAAAATATAGATCGACACCAAATGCGATTTTTTGGCTATAACTTGGGCTAGAAGTGTCCAATTGACATGCGGTTTTTTGAAACACAAAAACAATACTTCGCTCGCTTATAGCGTCGAAATAAATTAGAAAATAAGCTTGGAACTGATATTTTCACATCGCCATCCCATGGGTTATGATTGGCTCCTCATCTTCACCTGTAAAAGAATAGCGAAACTTTTTTAGAATTTTTTTAAATCAATGGGTTTTTGCAAGGGATGAGAAGTTTTTATACTTCAAACACTGAAATTCGCAATCTTTGGGCGAAAATGTGCTTGTTAAAAAATATTTTTTGTTTGAATGGAAAAATGACAAAGAAAACAAGAAACAAAATTATTTTTATAAAACTCACCCTTTCCATCCCAACAATCAAGTTCAACACAACGGCATCCTGCCAATAAAACTTGTCGATACATTTCAACACTTGATTTACCACCAAATTGACGTCCGGATAGGTACGTGTTATGAGATGAATTTATGTAATAATGAGATAAAGGATGTTCCATTTCCATATAAATGTCTAATCGATCGAGAAAAACTGGGGCATTTTCATCAGACATCAAGTATCGAATGAAGCCGTCCTTTGTTAACAATTTTTGAGCTCGGGCTTCTTCCGATTGTTCATAAGTATTGATAATCTCTAGAGCTCTTTTCTCATCATATAATGGATAAAGAATTTCGTTGAGTCGAGGATCACGTTGTTTTTCATTTAAAAAATTAACAAATTGATCGATGTTGATTTCGTTTGCCTTTCCTTGAGTGCTGTGTGAATGAGAAAAAGTTTTCAATTTAATTTAATTATAATGTATTAACACTTTACTGTTACTCACATGAATCGAAAAAGTTCCTCGATGTCATTACGTGGACAAATTTTGTGATAAAGTTCATAGAACTTGTCGAATGTGAAATCGGCTTTTGGTATTGATTCATTTTTTCCACTAGGTAAACCAAGATCTGATAGACATTGATACACAAGCTTTTCAGTTTTACCTGTATTTGATTGATGAAGGAAATGAGAAAATAAGTTAGTAGATTTTTGCGTGCAAATTTGTATTTGCACACATCACACGCTTAATAAAAATTAATTATTATTTAAATTTTCAACTAATTATAGAATAAAACTATTGCAGCAATTCAATAAAGATGTAATTCATGTAGCGAAAATAATTATATAGGCTTGGGCGTTGAACGTCATTAGAGACAAAAATAGATAATATTGTATGATATATAGATATTATGATAGACACGAAATCAGAGATTGTGTGGTGTGTGTATTTGCAAAAAATTTCTCAACATTATCATTTTACTTCTGCCTATTACCTGATGCAAAGGTTCTCGCAATCACTTTTACTGGCACATTTCCTTTCACATCAACCATGAATCCCAAACGCATCCAACTATGAAATTGAGAGATAAAAATATAAAATTTTAAACTTCTTATATGATTTGATAATCAATTAATATTAAAAGCATTAATATAAAGCATAAATGTGTAAAATTCTATAAACATTTTTTGATAAATATAAAGAACTACATATTAGATTTTATACTTAATTGAATATTAAATAAATATTAAAGTAAATAATCGAAATAAATGTAAAAAAAAAATAAATTTGATGATTAATTCTATTGGGAAATTTCGCATAAATGACAATTGCGTTTTTTGAATAAAAATCAATCAAATAAATGTTGAATATGTTGTTATAGAACAAACGAACTAGAGAGAGAATAGCAACATTAAAACATAGAAGAAGAATCAATATGTTGTATAGATAACGTGAATAGGAGGAATGTAAATGTACAGCATATAATCCAAATATTTGAAATGCGACACATATGCATGAATATATAAGTTGAAAGTGGAATAAAAAAAAGAGACAAATGTGTGGGAGAAGAGGCAAAAATGATAAACACAATGTCACGATGCTAAATATTTAGCGCTAACCGACCAATCAAATTAATGTTGATTCAATTAAGCGGTGGAAAATATTGACGCAATCCAATTAAAAGCTTTAGGTTAACTTGAGCTTTGATGCGCTTCAATGCATTGATATCAATATCGATCTAGATAGGATTGATTACTTTACAAATTAATTTAGTGAGAATGAAGCAATTTAGTCTTTATAAAATGAGCTTTTACGACGTTAAATTGATAAGAAAGAAGAATATAAAATTTTAAATTAAAAAAAATTGACCAAACTCACTGTTTCATAAGCATGGTTCTCGGACATGCATTATTTTGTTTATCATTATGTGTAATTATTCGTAGACCCTCTTTCCATTTCTAATAAAAATAAAATAAAGATTGAATAAAAACAAGAAAAAAATTAAAATAAATAAAAAAATTAAAACATTAGATGATGATAATAATAAAACTAAGTAGAAAATATCTAAATCCTTTTATCTACGGTATGTATGAAAATTAAAATTTGCCAAAACCTGTTGTGAAAAAGAAAAATTTGTCATGCAAGTTTTATAACTTTGTCTATTAAATTGTCTAGAAGAAGTATAGTAGGTTGATAGGTTGATCGAAACACTCCATCATAAAATCAAAAGAAAAAACTTAAATTGAGTGAAAAACACACAAAAATCAGAAAAAGCTTGTTCAGATTTTTTTTTTATAAAAAAGCAGAAAATCTTGCAAAAAGAGTCATGATAGAAATAATCAATCTTTTCGATCATTGATTACTTACTGTTTTTTTAAACATGTCATTGGACAGAAATTGTTCGCTTTATCATTATGTGTTATCTTACGAAGACCTTCTAACCAGATCTGATGATAAAGTAAAAGTGATAAAGAGAAATTTTCGTCATCGTCATAATCTCTTGATGGTAAAACGTTAAGCAATTTTGATGATGATTAATTCATTAGAATAATTAAAAGAATGGTGCAAACTGGTGTATTTATGTTTCGTGTATTTGTGTCTAGAATATCTTCCCTTGAGATAGTGTCAATTAAATTCAAATTTTCTCATCATTATTTTATGAAATTCAATGCTTTAAAATTATATTTTCCCATGAGTGACAGCGTAAAAAAAAGATTTTTTTGAAAAGTCTATACAAGGCTTGCATTTTGTTCATTCTTTTTTATTAAATTATCTACTATCTCATAAATTGACTTATTGTTGTTAAATTTATAAGCTTAGTATGAAAGTAATTGTGAATGATAAAAATGCTACTTAATAAATACAAAAAAGGTTGAAATAGACGTGTGTGATGCACGTGATTAATAGACTATTAAATTTCAACTAACAACGTCCATATTTAAGCTTTAGAAAATTTATTAGCAATATTTAAATCAAGAGTGTTTCCTTTTACGTCGATTTTCATTTTCATACATGTTTGTTAATTGATTGATTGATTGATGTATCTTAGTAAATGGAAAGAGTGTTTTGTTTTGATAATTTTTTATGTTTAAAAGAATGTGTGTGAAGTATTATGCGTAAGTAAAAGAAAAATCTTTCCATATACCAAGAAGAAGAAAGTGTACGCACCATAGAAAGTCTATAGAATGAAAGGAAACTTACCAGCGCCAGTTCAGCTGATGGACAAATAACATGTTGATAATTGATATTAATGTAATCTGTTCCCGAACAAATTGTTAGTGATTTTTCTTCCAACGAATCACCATGTCGGTTATATAGTTGGTTTGCAAGTTTCATATCTTTCGGTACTCCACCAGCTCGTATATCGCTCACTTGACACAATTCAATAACATCACCTTCCTTATTTTCAAATTTAGATAATTAAATACGATTGAATAAACGTGAATTATATCAACTTACTTTTCCTTCACTTTTCCAATAAATAAAAAACCCATATTCATCCACTTTAAAGGTGCAGTTTAATTCCAATTCGGTGTTATCTTTCTCTTCCGACCATCGGTCAAACATAGCTCCCTGAGTGAGCTATAAAACAATGTTTATTCAGCATTAATTTTATACAGTAAATATCAATATGAACATACCTCATCAGGAACGGGAATTTGCCAGTTGAATTCAAATTTTTTCGTCATTATTAATCACAATTCTATGAGAAAAAAGATATAACATTTTTTTTTAGATATCGATGGTTATGAAAAATGTTATTTACGAACGATTTAAAATGAATGCGTTATAACGTTATCATAGAAAACATTTACGTCATCGAACAGAGAAAAAAATATATTACATCAACTACAAGAGTAAGCAATTTATATACTAATAAAAAGGACTTTTGTATTCACATTAAGAATAAAACAGAATGAGCAGACGTCAGTAAAGTGAAGAGTAAGTGAGAATGAATGAAAGCTCAAGTCCACTTGAAGACGCGCACACTTCAAAATAAGGATGAGAAGAAGAATGAATAAAAAATTGTATAACGGTGCACAAAACACGAATAAAGAGAAAATACACTATGACTGACTCACTACTTGAAGGAGCCAACAGTTACTAAAGTTACACTTTGCATTCTCGAAACTAAAATGTCTATGATATTTTTTTACATGACATGTGAATTGTACGAGAAATGGAAACCTTACAAGGAAAAATTTCGCTTTTCGTTTTTTTTATACATGTGCACATTCTCTATTCCCTATTCCATATTTTTAATTGGATTCAAAAAGTATCATACATACTATGCACATATTATAAAATGATAGAATTGTTAATATAATATTGCTATACAAAATCAATACACTCATTCTTCTTTTTTCATTACATTTGTTAGTGTTATAGGCATACATCGTTCACTCATTCAAAATCAATGCTGTCAATCATCAGAATAACACTTTATACATCCTTTAGAGTCATATACATTTCTGTGGTTATTTTGAAAAATAAAAGTAATTGAAACATTGCTTGTAGAATAAAATTACGTTTACAAATAACAAAAAAAAAATCTTTGGATGTGTTTTTAAACTGATATGAGTGACTATTTTTGTATACAGCAGAAAATAGTCTAAGGAAATGAATAAATTTAAAATAAAAATAAATGTAAACGTTTTTGATGGTGCATGCATCAAAAATAGAATATTTTATGCATCAATTATAATAGTCTTTTTTGTGAAAGGAAATTTAGAATGAATTTAATTGATAGAAAAATAATATTGACAAGGTCAGTAGTAGCAGTAAAGAGACATATTCGGTCATTCGTCATTTTTAATTCAGAAAAAAGTGTATAATTTAACTAATTGATTTATACTTTCAAAATGTTGTATCTAGATTTTAGAATGTGTGTGCAATTTTTCAATGTAAATTTTTTTATTCATCTCACGAGTCAATTTTTTGTTACTATCTGCTTAATTTATTATTTAGAAATACCACTTAGTTTATTTTATATACACACAGCATCGCTTTAAACAAACTATTATTGGCTTTAGTTTTCATTATCATTCTTTTAATTTGTTACTAAAAAAGTGTAAATAAATATGAGAGAGAGTAAGAGATAGAGAAGAGGAGAAAAAATATTTCTTCTGCTTAATGTTCACACATTCGTACACACATACACACATTTTATAATGAATTCATGGGAATATATATTCATATTTTTTTTCGGATGCTCTTCTTTAATCTAAACAAACTTGAAAGAAATATTAATATTTAATCAGAGTTTTGTTACTTTTGTTTAAGAAATTCCTAATTATTTTATACTATAAAGTATCATTGTGTTTTTAATAAAAAGTGTCAAATGAGTATTTATTGTTTAAAAAGTTAATAATTGAATTAATTATACGTAGAATGATTTTCACACTAATAAACTCTACCTGAATAGGTAGAGGTATAAAATATATAAAGCAAAATTTTTGTTATCAATAATTGCGTGACCAGTTCAAAATTTTTTATTATTCTCTCATCTTCACTTTATTTCGCTCTTGGTTTTAACTTCCGAACAAAATGAAGGCAAACATCCGTACAAAATTTCTTAATTATGCATGTTTTTCTTCTTCAATGTTTACATTTAAGCTTGTTGATGATAACAATAAATGAATTTTAGTGTGTAAAATATGAGATCGAAGTGGAATCCTTACCTTGAGATTAGGCCTCTTATTGGTTATTTAACTTGTCGTCGTTGCACTAATTAAGCAATTGCACTCTAACTTAAATTTAAAGGGATATTTTTTTACTCTATTTTTGTTGAATTGCTTTCTTTTTTTCTTCCATTGAGTCTTTTTCCAACTTTTTCGCACTCTCAGTTTTCACAGGAAAAATTTAAATTTTACTTTTTCACTGCATTCCACTCTTTTTTTGAATAAAACTTTAATAACACTGTTATGCCTTTATGAAAATGAAATAGTTGTTTTACTGCCAAAAGTTGTAGAACGATTAAAAGTAAAATTTTTAACAAATGTTTTATGTGAAGCTCATCTTTTTCGATTCTCTCTCTCTCTTTTACACTCTCACATGAAAAATTAGGCTATTCCTGTGTTTCTTGTTTAAATTCTTTTACACAAAGTTCAATTTTAAATTTTATTCGTTATTTTCAACATTATTTGTTACCATTGAAGCATTGATTGTCATACGAAAAGAAATATGTCAAATGATTCAATTTTAAATGTTTAAAAGCATTTAGTAACTAAAATCAAAGATATATTTTATTTTAATGACATTTTTGGGTAAAATTTTTACGAATGTTTGAACTTGGGAAAATGATGCAAATTGAAAAAGAAGCTTTTTATTAATTTTCATCAGCACATTTTTATTTCTATTTATATTAATTAATTACAGGCTACGAAGTTTTCTTTTCTCTCTATATACAGACATCATTTGAATAAAAGGATCAAATCTAATAAGTTCTGCTTTCTCGCCCAGCCTCTCACGAATAAAGCAAAATTTATGTCCACTGACTGCCGACATCATTTCAACCAATATAAACCTTAAATAAAATAAATTTTTTATTTGTATCAATTTATTAATGTTTTATGAATATCCACTTACTTGCTTTTTGCTTTTTTAAAAAGAATATTGGTCAGAAACATGCTGTAAATAATTTTTTGTGGAAATTTTGTGGTATAAATAAAAATGTTTTATCGCATCAAAAGATGCAGAAATTTTTTAAAAAAAGAAACAAAAATTCAGTTATTTTTCAGCGATTGAAATGTGCACAAAATAGCAACAAAAATTGCATGAAATAAACTTAGAACGATGCATTAATCAAAGAGGAAAGTCAAGTTTTCGACAAAAACATAGAAAAAATGTTATATTTTATGTGGATTTACCCACATATTAAATGTTTTATTTATTTCAAATTTCATCTTCTAAATCAGTATTTGTCTCCTGCCATTTCGGATCATTTGGATCAATTTCTGTGTCAATTAAATCTCTTTCTTCCAAGTATTTTGCAAATTGTTCAGGAATGGACATAAACTTGCGTATTTTTTGTCGAAACTGCCTCCAAGTTTCTTGATCGTAATTTTTATGGTCTTTTACCATTGCTTTATAATTTAAACCATATTTATCCATATAATAACTGATGATTTTTACTTGATTTTTAGGTAATTTAAATTTGCTTTCACGAAGTTCTTTAGCTTCTTTTTCAAAGTTTTCAGCTACTCGTTTTTTCGGAGCAGTTTTTCGATTTTCATCATCACTAACATCTTCTTCTACAAAACCATTTGAAAGAATTGTCTTTTTTCGAGCTTCTTTATAATTGGGAACTTTAAATTCCTTTTTTGTGTTAAATACTAAGCCCATTTCATTTATATTCTGTTTCAGAGATTTTCCTTTTACAATTTCATTTTTAATTTCAGGACTGAAATAGTATTTTTATGATTGAAATTTAATTATTTTCTAAATGAATACAATTTCTTACCATTTAATCTTGCCACTTTTTGCTTTCAATTGTTTCTTCAAGTTTTTTCTATTTTTATCATACTGATATCTATTTGTACGTCGACTTTTTAATGTACGAACCATTTTTAATAAATTTTCTGTGTTTTCAATAAAATTCTTGTTTTGCGTTTGTTTACAAATAGAAGAAAACACGTGTATCTCAGAATTTGAAAATTAAAAAATCGTTGAAAACAATGTAAGAATATGCAAAATTAAGTTTTCCTAAAAAATACATCTCTTCATATCTACGGCTACCTAGCTACATATATGAAATGAAAAATTATAAAATTTATACATTAATGAATAGGTAAGGTAGATATGCAATATTAATTGAGTTTTACTTAAAAATTTCCTCTTTCAAAAGCTTCATAAAGAGACTTTCCCAAAGTATACCAAACAAACCATTATTTTCTAGGAGAAATATATAGAAGGAGTATAAAAATTCAGTTTCAAAAGAACTTGATTAAAAGTCAACTTTATACAAAACCTTCAATTTCTTGACTCTCATGATAAATTCATGAGAAGATGTGATATGAATTCGAGATGCGTACAATCACTTTCTAAAAAATACAATTCTAAGAATATTTATTTGTCACTCAGTTTTTGAGAAAGTAAAAGTGACACAAAAGATTTAATGTTGTTTACAGTCAAGCAAAATTGTGATACTAATTTGAAAAATAAAGCTTATGATTTTCAAATGAAGAAACAAGCACAACAAGAAGCTAAACAAAAACAAAAAAATTTATGCTCACTCTAGCGAATAACGATTGAAGCAACAAGCCCATCAAGTAAATTTATTGTTTGAGTCACGATAAGGTTTATTTTGGCCTTTTTTTATCCTTTTCATAAAATTGATGATGTGACATTCACCAAACAGTAGTCACAAAATTTTTCTGAAATAAAAAATCACAGCACTGAAAAAAAAATCAAGAAACATAAGAAGACAAAGAAAATTCGTGGGTTCTTTCTTTTACTGTCTGTCTTTTATTAAATTAACTTGTCAAAATAAAAATGAACAGAGGATTTTGAAATTGGCATGAGAGGTATGAACGTGGGAAGTTATGCACTGAGGAATGAAATTAATTTTGAAAAAGCGTCTTTCTGAAATCATTTCACTCACTCGTTCGCTTTTGCTTTGCTTAATATGTAGCACATTATTTTCTGAAGAATTTGAGCATCAAAGAGCAAAGCATTTTCCATTTTGGTTGATAAAATATTAAAAACCATATTGATATGACATGGAAGAAAAGAGAGAGAAAAGTTGAAATTACATTTTGGGGTCTCGATACATGTATCTTTATCATCGCATCACTTGACATTCATTGAAATTCCTTTATAACGTAAAAATGTAATTTTTTTAGCATAGCGCTAAGAGAGCAATTTCATAAAAGGTCAGGTCAGGTTTTCTCTTCAGGAATATTGCTCACTTTTCGCAAAATATGTATATTGTTTTGATTACTCGCGGTAATAGCGATACGTTCAAGGAATAGCAATGAATGAAAACCTCATATGTTTCATTCATAAATTTTCGTCCGTCTTCCTCATTCTTTATGATATATTAAATAAATAATAAATGAAAAAAGAAAATCTTCTTCTGTAAAGCAAAACAATTGTTTTTTTTTTTTGCTGCAAGGAATGAATAAGGAAGGAAAAGAAAGAGCGAGTGAATATGATGGAAAAATGAAAATTTTTTGGGCAGATTTTTTTTGGATGTAAAGAAAAAGTTCGAAACAAGTATGAACTGAGGACAGTGCACTCTTAAGTATGAATTTGAATTAAGAAGATAAGAAAGGACTTGAATATATTCATAAAATTTTATAACATTTTCTGCTCTTCTTCGAAGAAACTTATTATCTCTCTTTGTGCTTTTTCTTAATAATTTTCTTGCTTAATTTGTCCTTCATAAAACATTTTCTTTTTTTGAGTATTAAGATTTTACATTTAGAAGGTAGAAAGCTTGTAAAAATAGATTTTATTACATACACACATAAGTAAGTAATCACTGGATTTCATCATATCGCAATACACACATTATGCTTCTTTTTATATTGAAACATCTTTAGGATGTGTTAACATAAATAAAAAAGAGAGTACTTTTTCTTGTGAAGAAAATTTTTTGTGTAGGATTGAGTGAGTGAGAATGAAAAAGCTTAATTTAATTTCCGAAAATGAAATTTTATTACTTATCTCTTCAACTCTTGATTTTGTTATTTTCTTAAGCATCCGAGAAACTCTTTTTTCTTGCTAACAAGAAAGGATATGTATGCAACATTGCATAAGAGGAAAAGATTTAATTTTTTGTTGCATGTTTTCTTTAAAAAATTTAAAGATTTATCTTCTAGGAAATTGAGTCAACAACTTTCGAGGACATGTCAACATTGTATCATTTCAAATTGACTTTTTAGTGTCCTGCAATTGTTATCATAAAAATAAATGTTGAAGAGCTTTTTTCACTTATCCTTCCTCTTTCCTATTGTGTTTCTATATACACGCACATCTGTTACTGTCTCAAATATGTTTCATACAATAAAATAAATGTCGCGATCTTTGTATATGCTTGTTTGAGATGCTCTTATGTTTAAGTAAAATTTATCTCAAGCTTTTTCTTTTCTCTTCTACAACTCAAACCCTCATTTTCACTTATCGTATTTTTGTATCTGTATCACGTTCCAGTTATGCCATACTTTCACCTTCTTCTTCTTTCTCATCGCTTTATCAAAATATACAATTTTATGAAGATGATATCTTATATATAAGCAAAAAACCAATAAATTTTCATTCATTAAAAGATTGATCATATGAAGAGGTTATTGCCATTTATGTGGTTTGATTTAAAAATTTACTTTTGTGATTTAGCAAAAGAGAATTAAAAGAAGAAGAAGATCTAATATTGAAAGATTATGTGCTTTATTAAGGTACATTTACTCTTTACTCGAATATGCAATAAATTTCGGAAAAACCACTTAAAACTTCTTCATTTTTTTTTGTCTCATGAATGACTCTTAATAAAAGAAATTTTCTCTCTTTCTTAAATTTTTATTAAATTTTTTATCATAATTCAAATATTCATATAAGGTTGTGTGTATGCATGTATAGTTCTTATAAATTTCTCCAATTCATGCAAAAAATCAATTAATTAAGTAAAATCTTTAAAAGCTTCTATTAATTTTTTTCCATTTAAAAATTTTATTTAGAAAACATCCAGCTGTAATTTTCTCAATAAAATTTTCATCTTTTGACAAATGTCTTAAATCAACTTGTTGTAAGGTTCATTTGATATGTATTCATTTTTCATAATTTTGATATGCATGGATTTCATTTTCGATATGTTTATTGATCTCTTTTTAAGTCCATTTAGAATATTTCATTTGATATGCAAAATAGTCGTGTGTGAAACTCAATTGACAATATTTGTATGTACATAAAACCATTTTCTCTTGCTGTTGTTGAAGAAAATCTCATTTATCTCAAATGTTATGTGCTTAAATCAATAATATGTTCTCATTTTTCTTCAATAAGATAAATTGCATTACATAAGAGATAGATAAAAGAAACGATAGCTCGTACGCATCCACAATAGAGTTTTGTTGCGTAGATAACATCATTAAATTAATATTGATGACAAATTTCATGTAGGTGTTAAGAAGACCAAGAAAAAAAAATCATGAGTAATTTAACAGTGGTAGGAAGGCAAATGTAATTTTTGATATGAAAGGTAACCAAAACGCAATTGAGGAAAGCTTTAAAAGATTTATTAATAAACTGTAGAATTGTGTTGATGTGATTTAATAAGACTAGCGTCAGTGAGAAATAGGAATGCGGGAGAAGTTTAACCTTGTATGTTTTCCTATGATTCACACAAGAAGGAGAAAAGAAAAATTGATGGAAATTCTTTTTTTGCCATCGAGTGAATTTGTGTGTGTCAGTTTTATAACAAAAATATGAAATATTCATTTCCTCATGCTTGTTCGAATTTCCATCAATCTTTATGACTTCAATAAACTTCATCCTTTTCCCATATTTTAGGAAATTGTTTCGTTACTGTTCGCTGTTATTGATGGTTTTATTTTCAATGGCATAATTCAAGCCTCACCTATTTTGCATATATTGATTTTTATTATGAAGTTGTTGCTTCATATTCCTTTTTTTTTTTTTTTGTGTTGTTGTTTGTAGATATATCACTTATTATGTATTATTATTATTCTTTCTTAAATTTATGCATTTCTTTCATTTCATGTATGTGCTTTAATAATGCGAACCAAAAATAAGAAGAATTAAATGAGCATGATTAAGAATTTTGCATGCATTTTTTTAATAATTATAGCCATCAAAACCAGGACCTAGATAAGAGTAGAATTGAGGGCCGATTGGAACAGAGTAATAGAATGGCGAAGATTTCTCTGGTGCAACTCAATCCAAAAATCCTGTGTTAACGAGTTTTTCGAGGAAAAATTTAACGTCTCCCAACTCGGAATCTTTGATACCAAGAGATTTCAACATTCCTAAGTCTCCATTCTCTACAGCCATAAATACCGAACGAAGATGTTCCAAATCAGATCTCATGAGGTGTAATGCTGCACCGAAATCTGTTAAAATTAGAGAACATAAGATTAATAAATTATTAAACAAAATTCTAAAAAGATTTAATATTATGCCCTTGATGAAATCACAAAATATTTATAAACTCTTTATGCTATATAAAGTAAATTCTTTTCTTCTCTTTAAACTTAGCAACACGTAACAGCAACAAGTTAATATTTGAAGAACTGTAATGGAACTTTGCTAGCTTTTCAGCAAGAGTTTTTAAAAGAAGGAAAAGTTTTTTTTCTCTCATGACGTTCACATAAAATATTCATTTGAATAAGCTCTAGACACCTACAATCTTTTTTCTTCATCATCGTTACTTTTTCTTATACCAATAAATTGAACATTTAAAGAATTCTTTAAAAATCTCTTGCATAGAACACGTTGACATTTATCATGAGAATTTTTTTAGGCTTTTACAAGTGGATACACTCTTGTTCAATTTTTCGTTTGAACAAATAAAATGAAAGTAAGAAAAATAAGACATGAAACATAATATTTACCTTCAATTGTTTGACTTTCACTCAGGGCAATGGCTACTTTCTCAACTCCTCCTAATGGGGCAAGAGCATCTCTTGCTTTGCTACCGAACAACTTCTCTAGATAATTGGGACCGTGACTGGCAAGTAAACTCTGTAAAAATGACGCTGTCTCTTCAACTGGCGGTCGCTTTGCTGTGAATGAAGTGACATTAAGTATTTTTATGATTCTATAAGGTCAAGTGTAAATGTCATGTTATTAATTATTCAATTTTCAATTAAAACTGAGCGAAAGTAAAAGTTCTTGAATGCCTATAACTTCAATCAAAATTTCACTGATAAACAAGTAATGTGAAAATTCAAGGCGAAAAAAGCTCTGACAAAAGATGCAAAAAGACTAAAAGAAGCAAAAAACAAATGATGCAACAAACAAATAATGTAAAAAAGATTTTTTAAATTTTAAATTTCTCTCATTTATTTCATAAGAAAAATTTCTTATTTCATTAAAAAGATTGATTATAAGCAGTACTGAAGTGTTTCTACTACTATAAAAGTTTGGAAAATAGAATAAAAATATTTTGTTTACAAAAAATTTCTTTATAAATAATGACGATAGAAAGCTTTTTTGTCAAAGCTTTTTTCCCCTTGTAAAAATTGCACATGGGAAATTTTGTCTTCTTTGCTATAGCCTTAAATGTCGGCCGAATGTCTATAGGAAGAGTGAATGAGTGAGTTTGTTTATTTACTCTACTTGGATAAGGAGAAGAACATTCATGAATTCCGCTTAATCACAAGGGAGCATGAAATAAATGAGAAAACATTATGCTTTTGTGGAAAATTGATTTTTCACTTGCTACTGCATGGTTGATGCACATTTATTCTCCCTTTTATGCTTTAGTATGTTTGTTTGTGTATGATCTATTGAGGGTAAGACTCTTATGCAAGTTTAATGCTGTTTATGCGATGAAAAGAAAGAAAGTACTGTTTGTGACGAGCTCTAAGCTATTTATACATTAATTTGAAACTGAAAGTAGTTTCTGTGCTTCATGACACAGACATGCACTGAAGAGAGAGAAAGAGATAAAAATGCAAATGCTTGCATAAATTTTATAGCACAACTGTTGTTGCTTGCTGATGATGATAGTGTGAAGCAATTTAAAAATATTATAGAGTCATAAAATGTCACACATATTTTATCATTCCCTAAATAGCTGAGAAAACTTTCCCATAAACAAAAATCTCAAATTCTATTAAGAACGAATGATGTTGTAATTTTATTACCAGCATCGAATTACAAAGTAGCTCGAAAAACAACTTAATCAAAAAGTTTTAGCTCTTCATCGTCTCAAATTGCTCGCTTTTTTCACGTAATTTAATTTTAATTTGTACACAAAAAGAGAAAAACATTGTGTGCGGTACCTTTCGGCATTAATTTCGCTCGTGTTCAATATTTAATCACAAAGAAATACTGGTGAGTAGAAAACAAATATATATTGACTCTTACCTGCAGTACAAAGTCGCATGTCTGTGTGCAAATTTCGGTTGATTGGGGAAAAAGGATATTGCATTATTAAACAAAGCCGAGTTCGAATAAATCAATAATTGAATTACCTTCGTCATAACCATCAGAACAATCCGGTGCTCCATCACATAAATATTGAATTGAAATACAATTTCCGTCTGATGGACATCTAAATGGTTCATAAGGATGACAAGTTTCTGCAATTAAATACATTATTGAAACATTTTAATTATTCTTGCTCAGTGTTGTTATCTTAAACGTCTACATCTACATGTTTACTACGTAGACCTGCGTGTAGATCGTAGATAATTTTTCTTCGTCTACATATGTAGACATCCGTTTATGTAGACTAAAATTGTAAACGTCTACGATAGCAACACTGTTCTTGCTTTCCAAACTAAATTGACGTCTGATCAATTAGAAATAATTATCGAATAAATTATTTAGAATATAATTTGAGAATTCGAAAGTGTATTTATAATTTAATATTGACATTATGGTTTTTGACACTCACTTAATGACTTTTCGTAGGTAGCAATTAACCTAAAAATAATAAAATACTTTTTGACTTCTAACACCTTTAGATTAATGTTCTCATTGATTTCTTTACTCATGATGTTTTTTTCGCTAAATCATTGAGGTCATGTAAACAAGCACAAAACCATTCATCAACTGTCAGATTACTGACTGTTGCTTCTTAAGGAAGGAAAGTTTTATAAATTAAAACAAAATTGAATTTTCATGTACGCGCAATATTATTAAATTTTTGTCACACTTTTCAATCTAATGGTGTAATAAAATAATTATCAAGTCTCTCAGAGCTTTCAATTTCAGTCATTCATGTGTCACGATGTAACACGAAGTAAATTGCATTATGTAATGTATTATTATGAACTTTCCCAACTTGGGACTTATTTTATTATTCATTTTGTGCTCACTCGTCCAATAACGTGTGACAGACTCGATAATCTTTCTCAGTCGTATATAAACACAAGTATATGAAAATAAAAATTGAGATGATGACATTTTATTATCCTATTTCTTCTGTTAACCCCAAAGTTTTCTCTATACATAGCTTATTGTCTTCGATGATAACAAAAGAAGCAACACATTCCTATTATTTTTGGATTCATTTCATTACCCTTATTGTTGCTACTCTTTCACCACTTAATGAACCTATTTTGAAGAGAGAGAGAGAACATCGTTTTGCCATAAATTGAATTAATTTTCAATATCATGATCAAGATTTTCATTATTTGCTCATGAAGGCGTGAAGAAGGGACCATAAGAAAAAGCCATTTGTAGAAATTGGATCGATAAGATGATGGGACTTTTTCATTTAATTTAATAAACTTGTTGCTAGTCACTTTTTCTCTCTCTTCTTTGTTTTTACTGCAAACAGCAACACGACTAGAAAATTTTCTTTATTCACCGCAGTAGCAACGTGTAGATTGTGAAAATGACTTTAACTTGTCGCACATGGATTTATCTCGACGCATCTTCTTTTATTTTATAAAACATTTCCTGCTATTTATGGCGTTTCACAATAAATAACATAATAATGGCTGTTTTATTAGATTATTTATTTATTTTCTAATATAATGTTATTACTGCTTCTATTCGTTCTTATTTTATCAGTATAGCATGAAATTTAAGCAGAGAAAACTAATTTTATTAAAATGTTATTAGAGTGTTAGTAAAAAGTACTTGTTTAAAATTTTAGTAACAAACTGGGAGCCATACATTCATTTGTTTGTAACATTATTATTTATTCACATAAACAAGCAAATGAGACAAGAGAAAACAGCGAAAATTCATTAAATTTCAGCATGAGAAGAAAATAAAGTTGCTTTCATCAAGAAGGTTTGATAAATTAGAAACGACAGCAGCAGCAACAACAGCATCAGTCGTAGTGGCTTGTTTGTAGGTGTGAAATGAGAATTTATCGTGTTTCATCATATTACCATATCTACATGTGTATACTACATCTCAATTACGCTATCATATTTCCCGAAAAGAGCACATACACACATACGTTGTGCTTTTTATAGTAAATTTCTCATATGGAGTCTTATTTGTATGCAAATTTTCTTCAATTTTAATTGCGGGATTATTTGATGTCATCTAAAAGTTATGAATTAATTTGTTGAATAAATTTTACACAAATTTACATAGAAGAAGATAAATATAAATTAACAATTTAAATTGCTTCTACTTAATTAAGTTATAGCAATGAAAAATTCAAAACTTAACAAAACTCATTTTGAATTTTTAATGAGTATTAATTGTGAATCATTGCACAATTAAATTTATTTAAGTTCAAGTCAGCAAGTTTAAATCAAAGTTAATTGAGAACATTTAACTTCTATTGAAGTAATTAACATCATTGTTCATGATAAATAGAATTTTCGTGATCAACATCAAAAACTCTTTAGTTTATTTCCGAGAGTAAGTTGAGAAATTTTTTCAACTAAAAATTCATGATGAAATTTCAACCAGAGATGTGAACAAGAAGTGGGAAAGAAAAAGAATTTAACCTTAGGGACAATGAAACGTTTGATATTTGAAAGGTATGAAGATTGTAATGTTCGTAAAAGGAAATGTAAAACAAGCAGGTGGGAAAGTAATGAAAAATTAATCTAAATATGTAGGAAATGTTAAAGGTGAACAAGAAGATTTTAATTTCATTTGCATTTAGTATAAAAAGAAAATTTTAACCTTACCCGAATAACTATAGCTTGCTTGCAGAAAGCATTGCTCCTTTTCAGACAATTTTAAGCCTGCTTTAGTACTTGCTGATTTGTCTTTCTTTTGATTTACTAAAATCAAGTTTTATAAGCATGTTGATTTAGTTTGCTTAAAAGAAGACCGTTCTTTTTGCTTGGTATTTCATTCAAGTATTTTAGCTTGCTGTTATTGTGATAATAAAGGAAAAGACGTTTTTACAGTTCGACATTTGAAAATGAACTGACTTTATTTCCTATGGTTTAACAACTTAACAATAATAATTCAAATATCCAAATTTCCGTTATAATAATCAGAGTCCGAAATCGTTATTAATTTTAATTGCAAATAAGTAAAATTCAACTAAATTTACTCGAGTAAAAAATAAAAATTATTCGAATAAATTTACTTGAAATTTATTTGAAAAAATTTACTCAAATAATTTTACTTGAAATTTATTTACTTGAAATAATTTTACTCAAATAATTTTATTTGAAATTTATTTGAAAAATTTTACTAAATTAACTACAAAAATGTTTACTCCTGGCTGGCTCTGACAGTCATAACTCGAGAACGGAATGTCCTCAAATTTGATCGACGGCTTTTTGGAAAGGTCTCAATGCTTATTTGAGCCATCAAAAGAGATTTTTTAAAGTTTATAGCCCTAGGTATAGGGCGCTGGCAACTGAGAAACACACACACACAGATATATATTATTATT
>JACWBX010003004.1:0-11236 GCA_014622435.1 Polypedilum pembai
ACTTTTCTGTCCAAAAAAATAAATTTTGGTCATATATTTAGAATCAAATTTAAAGTATTGAATAACCACAAATTGCAACCAAAATATGCCTGAAAACTTTCTATAAGCTTTGATTATATCATGATTTTCACTGTTTGACATTTGCTTTTGCAAATTCTGAGAACAGTTGAATCGAATGAAGACACAAAAAGTGTCCGAGTTTAAAGTACGTTTACCGATAATTCGAATATTTTCTAAATTTTAAAACCGCGTTTTCGAATATTTTTTGTGAAAAATTTAATTTTTTAAAAGTTTAAAGTGAAATATTATAAAATGAAGTCTGTTTCATAAGTAAAACAACATCTATTGCTTCATAAAAGATTAATATTCAATTAAATAATAAGAATAAAATTTTTTTTAATATAATTTTTAACTAACTTTTCAAATTTCAAATGATTTCAAAAACTCGTAGTTGCTTGCGCTGGACTTTTGGAATTCTCTAACGGTCCGATTGATACTCTTCATACGTTAAGAAAATCTTGATGTGAAAATAAAAGTTTTCAAAGATATTTCAATATTTGGTCTAGAAGATCAAAAGTCAAATTTTTGTTTCAAAATTATAAAATAATTTTTTTCTGCTATTTTGAATAATTGCTCATTGAAAAAATACTAAATAAACTAGTTCAGCTCGATTCCAATAAGTTTAAATTAACGTTTTCAATATTTGATTAATTCTAACGGATATTTCAAAATTCAAATTTTTTTTCCAAAAATTTAGTTTCCACACTAAGTATGAAATACAAATGAAATAACAAAATGATAAACGAGATTTAATTAAATGTGACAAAAGTCTACAACCATATCTAATATATTTTACACATTTAAACAAAACGTAGTCACTATTATCATCTTTTTAACGCTTAGGAAATATTAAATGAAAAGTGTGACCAAAAAGGGAGATTATGGACAACTGTCTTCCATTCATTTTATTTTCAAATATCTAAAATTTTCCTCCAACTCTCAGTTGTTAAACAATTCAAAATTTATGATCATTTAAAGCAAGAGTTTATAAAAGGAGTGGATGATAAATTGACATTGATAACACAAAAGATAAAATGATAGAAATGTGGTCATTCGCAAAACAACATAAAAAAATTGCAATTTATTCATTATCATAATAAAAAGAAAACAATACAATTTTCAATTTTTTTTAGCTTTTTGTTTTTCTCAAGTATGAACTCAAGTAGCAAAAATGAAAGTTGGTGTGAGGAAATGTTAAAGTTAAATTTATTTCAATGGGCAGCATTTCTTCCTCACTTGCTTGCTTTTTTTTTAATTCTCTTCTCGTCCAGGCAAAGAACAGCAGCGGCAACATCAACTCAACGAAGAGGAAAAAAGAAAGGGGTGACATGAATGTTGTGGGTGGTGAGGGTAGTGTTGGTCTTCTCTCTTTTTATATACATAATAATTTTAAGGAGTTTGAGTAAAAACAGTGAACGGACATGCACGCACAAACACAAATGCTTCATTTGACTTTACTTTTTAAACAAGTAAAAAAAAAAATTGTTCAACATAGTACAAGAGAATGAGAAAAGAAGAAAAATTCTGTAATGCTTAAATTTATGTAGAAAAGCGAGCGGCAACAGCAGTAGCAATAGCATAAAGGGGTTACTTCTACATTAGTGTGAGTGTGTTAAAAGCCTTAAATTTTCACTCTCCAATGTGTTTCTCATAAAAAAAAGAGAAGGAGACTGATGTCGGTTGTCGAGAAAAAAAAGAATCTCCCGAGAATAGCCAAAAGAGAAAGAGAGAGAGGAAGAGCAGTAACAGCAGCTTTAACATTTAACAATCACCATCCCCTGGTCTATTTTCTCTTTAAAAAAAAAAAGCAGAAGCACAGAGAGGAAAAATAAAAATATATAAAAAAAAGTATTTTCCACTCAGTGATGATATGGTATGAGAAAGAAAGAGAGATAGGAAGAAATGTAAAAGGCTAGCACACAGTTTTTTATGTATATTTTTTTTTTGCTTCTTCTGGGCAGTTTCGCAGTAGCACAACTCTCTTTTATATTCTCATTCCATTCACATGAAACATATTCAACATCCTCATCCACCCTATTCCACCTCACCTAACTTAAACAACCCCTTCTTCTCTCTCTCTCTCAACATCCCTCTTTTTCCTTTATACTCTTCGAACAACAGCATCAGCATCAGCAGCAGTAGCAGTAGCACAAAAAAGTGAAAGTGAAAATTTAACATTACTGCGATGATGATGTTTCTATGTAGAAGGGGTGTGTGGGTGGTTGGAAAGTCGGTTGGACGGTCGATGAATGGTGATGGTAATGGTGTTGCGTATTGAAAAGTGAAAGGAAAATTTTCATTCTTGCTCTTGTTATTCCGCATCTTTTTTATGGCCAAACGTTTTCCAATTTTTCCTCCTCACATTCACATTTATATATGTGTGTCCTAATGCTGCTACTTGTGTCTTCAATGTATGTGTTACAAGCAAATGTCCGAGTGCTGGCCAGCAAATGCTTACTTTACATATAAGTTAACGAATATGTGTGTGTGTATGTGTGTATACAGCACACTTTTCTTCTCTGCTTGCTGCTGCTCGTTCACTGTGTGCTGTTAAAAGAAAGGAGAGTGTGGGAGGTAAGCACAGAATTTTACAGAAATTCTTCTTCCTCCTCATCTTCGTTCATACAGTTTTTTTATGTTTTGAGTTCGAGGAAAATTTTCACATGTGGAAAACTATATGGCAATGTATAACATGTACACTAACTCACAAACGTTCTTCATGCATGTGTATTTGTGTATACATTATGTATATTATATTAAACCCATCTCAGAAGGACATGGGACATGAAAGTCGGTCTCTTCACCTCATATCAACATTCTCTTTGCTTTCTGCATGACAAAAACTTTCTCTACAACAAAATCGTGCGTTGTATATAGCTATATACAAAATATACATACATTTACGAAAATATCCATGCGTGGATATTTTAAATGGTAAAATTTACAAAAGGCATTGATGTGATGTTGTTATTTTTCGAGAAAAACGAACAGTGTGGGAATGGGGTGAGGTTGAATTTTAGAAATGTATAAGAAGAATGGGCCAGAGTGAGTGAGAGAGAGAGAAATTGGAGGGCGAGTTGAGGACGAATTGAGGGGTTGACTCGAGGACATTTGAATGAGAGATATATATGTTTGGGGAATGAAGCAAAAGAGGCAAAAGCTGACGCTTCTCGATGAGAATTTAAAGTATGATAGTAATGCTCGTTTTTCTTGATATATGCGCAAAATTATGAAAACTTTTTAGTTTCTGGAGGATTTTGTGGGATTTTAGAGAAAAAAAAATTTTCTTCTCTGCCTTTAGCATTTTAGAAATAGAGACAAATAGTGACTTTGTTTTTATCTTTAAACTATAAAGAGTTTTTGTCATAAATTTTATGTTTTAATGAAAATTTCTTCAATTTACTCACAAATTTTGACTTATTGTGACATTTTAAATATTTGTTACTTGGTCTGTATCTCAATATAAGCCTTTATTTTGAATTAGTTAATTAAAGGTTTTTATCAGAGTCCGAAACCGTTTTTCGATTAACTAAAATTCAACTAATTTTTAGTCGATTAAAAATAAAACACTAATCGAATTAATTTTAGTTGTTTTTTAGTTGAAAATTTCAATCGACTAAAATTTAGTTGAAATTTAGCCGAAGATTTTAACCGACTAAAATTTAGTTAGTCGACTTTAACCGACTAAAATCGATTTAAGTCGGTTAACGTCGACTAACTAAATTTTAGTCGATTAAAATTTTCAACTAAAATTTATTCGATTAGTGTTTTATTTTTAATCGACTAAAAATTAGTTGAATTTTAGTTAATCGCGATTAAAAGATAAAAACGGTTTCGGACTCTGGTTTTTATTTTCTTTTCAGTAAAATTTAAATTTTTTCTAAAAAATACGACCAACTTTCGTGTTGAAATACTTTGATTTTTAGAAATTAAATTTTTTTAAAAAGAATTTTGCAAAAGAAAGGCCGCAAAGCAGTTCGACTATGCTAGTAATATAATAAAAGAAACTCAAATTAATGTCATATGTTTCACATCAAGTGTTCTGTTGCTGTTTAACACATGTGGTAAAAATCTATTTTCATAAAAAGAAAGAACTATTGTTCAAGAGAATTAAGACGGAAGTCTTTTGAGTATTGCATATGAACATATTGATTTTTTTATTTATTTTTACAGTTAAAGAATATTAGAAATTTTTTGAATAGAAAAAATTTATTACAGAAAAATTTGCATTAAAAATCTTGATCTAAGGAAAGAATATTTTTAAGAATAAAAGAAGTGCCAGTACTAAAGCGTACTGAGACTTGTTAAAGAAATTATGAATTTAATAAACATATTTTGTCGACACATTACCATAATAAATGAACTTTACTGTATTCGAGTCATAAAAATGATGATATTAAATTCATTTATGTTTTCGTGGAGTTACCGTGAATGAGTAACAAGCAGACGAGCGAGCAAGCGAGAGAGAGTGTGCAAACATCCCCTTACGAATCTTAATGCTAAAATTTTATTACACGACCGTTCATGAGAATGAACCACCTGAAGTGTGATTCTGTTTTTCTGTCAGTTTGTGTTTTATGTGTCAATTTTTTAAAAAAGCAGCAAAAATGAAGTTTTATAGTTTTGGCACATCCTTTTTCGCGTGTGCCCATGGTTAATGCGGGACATCATAAAAAATCTTACCATCTTGCACCTTTCAGCATTATGAGACTATAAAAATTTATGTATTTGCATATACGCGTTTCTTTTTACTGCTGTAAATATTTCAACAAATTTTCCTCACTTAACTTTCGCCTCTCTTCATCTTTCTTCACTTGCACACTTTTTGGTTGTTCATGCATTTTCATTTCTTTCATAATTTTTTTTTGCTCTTTTTGAGAAACATAAAAATGAAAAGAGTTTCCATGTGGCTATTATGAATTTTTATAGTGTTTCTCTTATTTTTATGATGCTCTTCTTTTATTTTATGCGCTGAACACTGAAAAGTTCTTTAGTGTTATAGACTACTTTCCCTTTTTTCGCGATGTAATCACAATCCTTGGAACTATCATTATAAAAAAAATGCAACTGGAATATTTTATAACATAAAATAAAATTTTA
The DNA here is from genome assembly GCA_014622435.1 of Polypedilum pembai. Lineage (NCBI taxonomy): Eukaryota > Metazoa > Arthropoda > Insecta > Diptera > Chironomidae > Polypedilum > Polypedilum pembai. The sequence goes on from JACWBX010003004.1 coordinate 5,161, forward strand.
GTCCTTGTAAGTGCACATACTTAGTTTTTTTTAACATTTTAAATTTATTGCATATAGGAAAAGTTTCTTTCTTGAACATTCAACATGAAATGAATTGTATAAGGTTTTTTTTTATTATTTTGAAATCTCAAAGCGAATTTTATTTTTATGACTCTTGTGCTATTTTTAAATTTTATGGTAAGTACATGCATGTATGTGTCAAAAAGTTTTTTTTGCGATATGGCAGTACAAAGAAAGTTTTCAATGAAACTTCATTGGTTTACAGTTAAATTGAACAATATTAAATAAAATTAGATTTTTATTGAAATGCCAAACCGTATTGAAATTTTATACAAATAATCCTGAATTGATTTATAAATTTATTATTTATCTGTGGCTTATTATCATTTCAACAGTTTAAAAAATTTTGCAACTTTTAATCAGAGTTGTTTTTGCCTGTTCTTTCAATTTTGAAATTTTAAAAACTTTTTCGAACTTTTTCTATGGATAAATACCGATAAAATTGATTTTTGATTCAAACTTGCTAATTTTTCGTCTTCACCCAAGGGCTGCGAACTCTTTCAAAAAAAAATATCAAAATTGCAAAAATGTTTGCAAAAATATCAAAAATTGTAAAATTTTTTTGATATTTTTCATACAAAAAATAATTTTTCAATGACTATTTTGTTTTGCTTATCAAGAGTTCTAACTCCTTGTCTTCACCTTTATTATTTTTGTTCACCTGTTTTTGATAGGCATAAATTTTATCATTTCTTGTTAAAAGATCAGATATTTTTCAAAATAGAATTAAAAGGTCAGCATAGCATCTTGGAAACGTCGATATGACACCAAAATATATTTTATACTAAATCAGGAAAAAGTTTTATAAAATTCTGCTTAAACTTATGCAAAAAATATCAATTGGTTTAATATGCGACTACATATATATTTTTAATCATAAACGCAACCACAAATGTCACAAAACGATAAAATGCCTCACTCAATTTTTATTTCATTTCAATGCTGCTATTAAATAAAAATCCTATTCACGACATGATTCGTTTCAATCATCACTAGGCAGTGTTTTTTAAATATAAAAAAAATAAAATGATATGATTGCGTGACTATACTCAATTCTCTTGAAAAAAAATTATATTTTTTTTCTGTAAAATGCCACTCAATATAAAAGAAATTTAACTATAGTTTAAAAGTTATTTGCTTCTTATTTTTCTAAGTATGTTTGTCTGTCTTATAAAGTTGAATTTATTGGAGTTTTTGTGAGCATTCGTATAATTTAATTTAGTTTAAAAATTTTATTTTTCGTATTTTCTTGTAACAATTTTATTCATGTGAAAGAATTTTCCCATTTAATCTCCCTATGGAGTAGCAGCAGCAGCAGCAGCTTTGTGTGTAATAAATGAGGTGATATGATAATAAATTTATTGGAAAATCATTCGAATCTACTTATAACGGGAATTAGTTTTGTTGTTACTGTTAAAGCGTTCAATGATTAATGATTAAGCAGGAGAGTGAGAGTAAGAGAGAAATAATGTATGTGTATGCACACATATCACCCTTGAACATGAGGGAATTTTATTTAGTTCATATCACATACATAGCTAAATTTAGAGATTTATTAACAATTGATTTCCCATAAGCTCTCATATAATTGAGACAAAATAACTGGGAGAATGGGTTAATGTTTATTATTAATGAGTAATTAAAGTCATTCACACATTGAAGAGTTCTCGCAAAATAAATTGAGTAGAAAAAATAGCGAATAGTATCAAGTTTAATAAACTGTTGTCACTTTATTTTATCGCGAGGAAAAGTGGGGCAAGAACCACTGAAATTAATAACAATGAAGTGCAAAAAAGCAGTGAATGAATGAATGAATGAAAATTGCTTCATTAAAGTCTCGTTTGTGCTGGCAGAAGCGTTTTATAAACTCAATGTACATAATAAAAAAAGCCATGGTAATTTTCAATTTCACAAAATCATGTTTGCCTTCACTCCACTTACTTTGTAAAGCGCGCCGTGTATGCTGCTGCCATTTATTCGCGAAGGTATATAATTTGATTGAAATGTTTTCACACTCACATGTAACAAATTGAGCGATAAGTTACAGTCAAATCTCCCTAAATTTGCATGAACATGTGTGCTTATTGAGAATGTGCTGATGAAGTATTAACTGTGAATGAAAGCAATTATAGCGTGTGTGTTGAATTCACTGCTCATAGCTTTTTATTTATTTCTCCTTCTACTATATATTCTCCACACATTTATTCCTCCCTGTCTCCATTCATTTTCACCATTACAGTTGTTTTATTCCTTGCAGTAAAGGCAATTTCTGTAACATGAGGTGATAAGTGAAATGAACAAATTGAATGAGTGGTTGAATTTTTTTTCTTCTTCTCATAATTGCTCTGTTTGCCAATAGCAGTAAACAGCAGTTGTATGCGTTTGCCAATTTGTATTCATTAGATTTTGGGCGAAATGAAAAAAGTTTTCACACCATTTGACATGCTGATGATGAAAATCAATATGATTGTTTAAATATCAACTTTTTTTGAATTTTTGTCTAGACAAAATATCAATTATGTAGGTATTTCACTTCAATTTTAAATAAATTACAAGGAGTGGACACTTGAAATTTTCATTTTAATTTAACTTAAATTAAATGTATTTTTGTGAGAAAACTATATAAGCTATAAATGTGATGTTATTTGATCATGAAAATAAACAAACAACGTTTAATTGAAGTTTGATGTAATTTGGTCAATCCTGTGTCTCACAATAAATGATTTTTTGCTTTATTAAGAAAATCAAGTTGATTTGATATTTAAATAATTTGAATTCAACTTAACTTTTATTGAAAAATTGAAATTTTTATTTTTAAAGTACACAAATAGTTATAAGACTTCAATTTTATCCTAAATTCTTTATATTAAATTCATAAAACTAACAATATAAATTTTTCAATAAAATAGTTTTTTGAAAATTTATTTTTAGAAATTTTAAAGTCAACTTGATTTAAATTAAAACATTTAAGTGTTCGCCTCTTGATGAATCAAACACTATTACATTGAATAAACCCTCTAAAAAAAATTCTGAATTCTAATTTGCATAAAAGAAACAATAACATTTTTTGAAGGAAGATTGACAGAAGCAGAGAGAGCGAGAAAAGAGAAATTAATTATTCATTTAGAAGCATGAGAAGAAAAAGAGAGCATGCCAAATTATGTTCCAATCTACTGGTGTTATAAACTTTTCGATCGATAATACACCTTGTCGCTATAATAAACAACATTCGCGAGCAAAAAAATATTACAACAAAAAAAAGAGAAAAAAACGATTTGTGCATAAAAATAGACGTATGAATGAAATAGAAGAGTGAGTAAAGAAACAAAACAGAAAAAGTGAGCATAAAAATCACTTTCGGATTTTTCCTGCTCATTTCCACGTTGCTGCTTATTAGTCGGAGGGTTGTTGTTAGTTTATCGTTTAAGTTTGTGCTGAAAACATTGAAATTTTCCAGCACTGCTCTCGTTCAACAATATTCTAGTTGTTAAAGTTTTTATGTGAAAATGAGCAATAGTATACAATGGAAGTTAAAATCGCTGTAGTGACAATGAAGCAATAGTTGAATATAGATAGAATAAAGAGGTAGGTTAGTATAGCAGAGTCAGCAAAAATTGAAATCAATCTTGTCAGATGAATTTCATTTTTTCGAGTACATTTGATTAAATTAACAAGTCACGAGAAAGAAGAGTGAGATAAATGGAGCAAAAGATTTTCTGAGAGTCAATGAAAGTCCTATTTTATCGCATTTTCGTTTAATTCAATCGGCAACTTTCCCCAGTTAGATTAATGTCGACAATGGAAAATTGATTAATTACGTCTCGTAACAAAAAACCTCCTACTCGCTCTCTAATGGTAATGACTGTGTTATTATCTTGCTAATATTAGCCAACATCATCAGTTGCTGCTATTGAATTTTGATTCGATTTACTGCTTATGCTTTTGCCCTACAAGAAGAGAAGTAGAGAATTATGTAATCAGGTGATTAAATTGATGACACAACACCGATGTACAAATTGATCCTGATTGCGATTTTATCACTAAATTATTACTTGTTTTTCTCTCATACCAATAAAAGCAAAATGTACTCTTCACATAGAATATTATATTTGGGTGTGAAAATTTTACGCGACTCTCATCGATGTTAAATTTTAAACTACGTTTTACGAGCGATGAATGAAAGCAAGAAGAATGAGGGAAAATTTTGTTCCCGCATATACTTATAAATATTTTCTACAACGATATAGTTGGGGTAATATGCTTTATAACATAAACAGCATATTTTCCACTCCATTCAGTTATAAAATTTACATTTTTTGTGTGGCAAACCAGTGCCAAAATTGTTTTGAAGATGTGAAAAATTCTTCTGTTGTTGTAAAGTGGTATTTTTTGCTGTTTCAGCTAGACTTTTATTCTGAGATAACATCTTTGCATTACTTATCACTTTACTTGGTTGAAAATCTTGTGAAAATTTTAAATTCTAGACTATGACATGTTAATCAACTATCAATATATATAGTTGAGTGATGTTTGAAGCCTCCATTTGCTTCCATTTACTTCCATTTGCTTTCATTTACTTCCATTTGCTTCCATTCACTTCCATTTACTTCCATTTACTTCCATTTACTTCCATTTGCTTCCATTTGCTTTCATTTACTTCCATTTGCTTCCATTCACTTCCATTTACTTCCATTAACTTTCATTTGCTTCCATTCACTTCCATTTACTTCCATATACTTCCATATACTTCTATTTACTTCCCTATCAATTTTTTCTTTATAAATCTTCCCTAAATGTCAGAAAAGGTCCAAAAACATGTTGCAAGTGATTTTTTTTAGCATGGACTCAGATATGAGGTCATATACTATGAAAATTTCAAATTTTTTCAATATGGGAGTATAGCATATCGGTGAAAAGGTCTTGATGAGTAGATTATGATAGCAATGACATTTTTTGGGATAATGTCGACCATAGGCCAGTACATGGCAATCAACAGTGGTCCGGCATGATGTTGTTTAAAAATTTCCCAAATGGCATAAAACATAAGGAAAACATGTCAGAAGTAAATTTAGAGACATGAAGCCCAAGTGTATGGACCTCAGGTACTAGAGCATTTACTTTGGAAAAACTTATAATGTACGTATGTTGCGTATTGTTAAAAAGGTCTTGACATGTAGGACACGATAACTATTGAATTTTTTTAGGGTGATGCCGACCATAGGCCAGTACATGTCGGTCAATAGTGGTCCGGCATAATGTTGATCAAAAACATCCCAAATATCATGAAATGCAAAAAAAAACATGCCAGAAGTATTTTATTGACATGCAACTTTCGTGCATGCACTTCAGACACTAGATTATGATCTTTAAAAATCGCTCTCTTCTGTCTAGACTTTTAAAAAAGACCAGTTGGTTGAAAATGCACCACGTTTACTTGGCGAGTTTATCAGTTTTTTTGAATTACAACAATCAATGACTTAGAAATTATTTTAACAAATAATAGTAACCATTGAATTGGAATTTTTAAAAGAGTTAAGTGTGAAAAAAAGTTTTGGAACTTAAAATATTAGAGAATCAGACGTTCAAGATTAAACTGGACAAATAAAAACATATCTTACTTTAAATTATAAAAATGTGAATAGTGTTAAAATTATACCTGGAGACTTTACAAATGTTAAATTTTTATGCTCAACATATACATTTTTAGTGTTCAACACAGTGTTTGAGTGTTTTAATGCTCAGCACTAATGTTTGAGCTAATCATTGTTCAAGACTGTGGTTCAATGTTGAGACATAGACTTTGAAATTTTCATTGCTTACCTCTAATGGTTTTTTTTTTGATGCTGAACACAAAAATTTAAAAGTTTTTTTAGTGCTCTGCGATGTATTTGAGCTTTTGATGCTCAGCACTAAATGTTGAGTTTTTAATGCTCAGCACAAAAAATTGAGTGCTCAATGCTCAGCTTTAAATGTTTGAGTTTTTCAACAATGAGTCTTAGATTTTGAGATCTTTAGT
>JACWBX010003006.1:0-14505 GCA_014622435.1 Polypedilum pembai
AAATCTCACAGTTGTCAATCAACAAATTAATGGACATACGACTTTCAATGGAGTAGCAAATATCTTCATCTTGTGAGTTTCCTTCTACTTAGCAACAATGGTAGGTAATTTACATGCATAGACGTCAACGTCAAGGTCATTAATCGCGAAAATGCGTAAAATTTATTATATGCATGCACGATGGAACATTGATGTGTCAGGCATTGCTGCCGCCTTAAAAAATATCACACCATCAACGAGGCATGTATGTACAAAATAATCTATTGTGTATGCGTACTGTGCATACATACGAATAAAAATTACAACCTTCTCGCATTGTTAGACGCATACAGGCGCATTTGCTATTGATCTTGAAGTTAGAGGCTCATGTTTGCACGTTGATTAGATGTAGAGCCTATGATCGTTTAAATACAATTTGTTTTCCCTTCGAATTCAAGTTCATTCTGATAAAGTATGTAAGCGATAAGCAAGTGAAGCTTGTAAATGTACTTTTTATGCTGACTACTTCCTTTCACGCTACTCGAACGCCCTTCTCTGTAATCAATTTCATATAGCGCCACACACTATTCATAAATGAGGAAGTAAATTCTGCATGAGAAAAAACAAATAAAAATGCAAACAACATTTGTTGCTGAAGATCATCAAGCCAAAAAATGGCAATGCCATCACTCTTGAAAATGCAAATAAAGCATCATCACGAGAGAGAACGCCTTAACATTGAACCATCACGCGCATACCACTTCTTATTCAATTGCTTGTTTTTTACTCTTTTTAGCTTCCGGCTTTCGGACAATGAAACCGCATGCTCTCTCGCTCTTTCAAATATATCTAAAATAAATAAGTGGCATGCATAAAGTTTTAAAATAAAACTGATTCACCGTGACAGATCAATAAAGTGCCAAAAAAATATAGTTTTCGATTTTATTTCAAGGATAAAAAATTTTATATGTGGCAAAAAGAAGTAGGAGGAGATCATTTTTATTTGAAAGAAATCTACTTTAAAAAATTTTTAAAAGGAAAAGGTTTTTAAATAATTTGAGTTTAGGACGAAAAGAGTCTGATGAATTTTAAGCTGAAAAACTTTAAAAGTTAAACATTATTTGTAAACCAAATGATTTAACTTTTTCAATAAGTGTCTCAACCTTGAATATTTTGCACGTCTTGAATTTAAACCATTGAACATTTCCTTTAAATATCTGAATTTTTTATTTTTAATTTTTGACATCAATTATAAATACAAAAATTAGAACTTTGATTAAAATTCATATTGATAAATCTGTCCTTCAATAATCATAACGCATCACTTGCTCAATCTCGCTACTGTCACATGCACATAAAAAGTATGATTTTTGGATTTTTATTTACACAATAAAACAACATTATATGATTGTGCGTTTGTTCAATTTATTTTAAAGAGCCTTGAATGAGAATCTTTTTTTTTGATAATCATGTGAGTGTGTGTAAGCATGTAAAGAGAATTACATGTTTTATGCTATCTAACGCACTTTTGAAATGTCCCTGAAATGGCTTCACTTTACTTTTTTCGTTATCATTAGTGCTGTGCGGAAACTTTATAGAAATTTAACATTGAGGTGTAAAGGAGGTGATGATGATAAAGCAAGTTTTTCTGAATGAACGCGTGTGTGGCTCACAAAGCTTTTAAAATTTTCCACCTCGTTCATGTGATCGCTGTCGTATGAAACAACTGCCATTGTTAAATTGTTTTTCTAACTAACGCAAAATTGCAACTGAATAAATTTTAATTAAAAGATGCAACTGTACACAACATGTAGTCGAGATATGCAAATTTTATTATTTTTCTACAAGCACATTTGCTTGTTTTATTGGCACAATATGAGATGAAGTGAAATTTTATTGAAAGGAGTAGCGATAATTTATAGAAGTGTCGTTATAATGACTCAAAATATGAACATTTGTCTACGACTAAATACTAAGTTGCAGCTACTACCTCGATTATCGTCTTTCAATAATACTTCTGGTTCTATATGACACACATTTGTTTTAATATTTGAATTTTATAATAAGGAATTATTAAGCAGTTTAGAAATTTATAAAGTTTTAGTTTATGGCATAAAGAGGAAACAGAAATTTTTTATTTTTGTAAAAACTACTAAAGTTCAGAAATGAAACTCGAAGAAAAAAGAAAACTCATCAAATATTTAACTAATTTTAATTTTAAGAATTCCATCATGTTTCTTCAATTCTTTATTTTCTTATCATATTAATTTTCAAATAAATTTAACAAACAACTTTTTGAATTAAATTTCATAAAAAATAATAAAACTTAAATGATTCAAGACCTGAAGAAAATCAATTCATGTATTTTCTTAAAAATATCAAAATATAATTCTTTAAACCAATAATTTTCATAAACAGAATATTTGAATTTAAAATTCAATTCAAATTCAACTTTTGAATTTTAGAATTCAAATTTATAGAAAACATTTATCAGTTACATATTTTGATTGTAAAATCCCTGAAAAGAGATCACCTTGATGTTCGGAAAATAAATCATAAAAATGTTCATTATCATCGCATAATTACAATTTATATGCTTCTACGCACTATTATTGATAAAATGTCCATGGCAAAGAGTTGTTATTATAAAGAGAGACCAACATTACATCTCTACAATTCAATTCGATCTTCATCATAACAATAAAGAGAACCTTCAAGTTTGCTACATAAATTAAGCAGTAATAAGTAAATAATTAAAAAAACTTGTAAGTATAGCAAAAGTCAAGTCAGCCATTAGAACGCATTGAGGGGTGCAAATCACACAGACGGCCTTCAAGGTTATTCAACTAGATGGAATGCCACACAGCGCCAGGCTAATGAACATGAGTAAGATATTTTAAGCTATTAATACACATTCGTGCTTAAATAAATGCTATCGAGGAAGTTCAAAACAAAAATTGCAGTTAATTTTTACACATGCTGACGCGAATAGTTTTTTGTTTTTAGTTTTGAAATCGAAAAGGCATGCAGTACGCAGGAAATCATCAATTCTCGAGTGTAGGATGATGAGAATGAGAAAGAGAAAAAGTGCGAAAATTGCATAACAAAATGGCAATAAAATTTCTATAATTACACTCGATGACCTCCGAAGTAAGATAAAAGTTAGTAGGATGCTGCGTTATGAGTTACTGACGAGAATTCCATTGTAAAAGTTGTAAATTTAGAATAAATTAAAAACATTTGAAATAACGTTATATTGTTTTAATTTCAACGAGAAAAGAGAAAGAAATTTTTTTTTTCAAAAGTGCTTTAATAGTCGCTGTAATATACACATGTAATGTATGAAATGCACGCCATAAACAACAAGCAAACACATTCATAATAATCTTTGTAGAAGTTTCATTTCATAGACATAGTCGACGAGATGTAAAAATTGTGTTCCGCGTTTGGTGACCTCCAATTAATATAATGGAGTGACTGTGTGTATTTGCTTTAGCTTGTTTTGATCGAGTGAGTGAGAAAAAAATTTAAGTGAATTGTGAATTGAAATTATGAAGAAAAATTAGCAAAAGTTTTGAAGAATTAAAATGATAAATTTTAGATTTGATTTAAGGATATAACAATATGTTTCAATTTAAGTTTTTAAACTTGAATAAAAAATGACTATTTTAAGCACGTTTTCTTCTTTATAAGAAAAAATGGTGCTATTATCCGCATTTTGTCTGTCTGTCTCCCTAACTAGTTTGCCAAAATTTTAATATTAATCTGTTGTTTCTTATAATGAAACTTGTGCAAGGGTTTTTGGTGAAACTTCATGGCTTGTTTTTGCATCAATACACTGATCTGAAACAGGAATATGCGCTTTTATCATGTTAAAATTTTGTTGAAGAATTAAAAAAAAAATAAAAAGCTTTCACACTTCACTAATTAATTTCGCATGCAAATGAGAAAACTTGACAAAGAAAGAAAATTTTTCAACCTACACATTTCTAATTCTATTTTTGCATTTATACTTTTGAAAGAGCATATTGTAAGAGCTAGAAAATTGCTTCATTTCCATCTGTTAACATCTTTTATCTCTCATTTTATTGTTCTTAAATTTCAAAATAACAAGCAGCAAATGAATTTATTATTATTGTTGCAGTTACAGACTTGAAATCGTGTTTACACATCTTTCTACATATACAATTGCCCATTGAGATCACAATGTACAGACAATATGTGAATTTTATTCTAATATTGGAAATTTATTGAAATGATTGCTATTTCATTGATGTATTTACTCATAGATTAGAATTCGCATATAAAGGAGCAGTGAATGAGTAAGTGAATGAAAATTGTTGCAATGATAGACCTTGTAGAGATCAATTAATTATTCATATTAAAAAATACTTTACGGTAAATTAAGTATACAATAATTCTAACTGTTATGACAACGTCTGTAGTAGGTGGACAGCTTTCCAAGCTCCCGTACTAGACACACACATGTCTGGTTTATATTTCATTTGATATTCTTTCTCATGAAATTGTTGCACGACGCACATCAAAAACTATAATTGAAAGTCTCAATTCACATTCATAAATGGACATTTAACCACCTATTGTGAACTCTCTCTTTCTATTTCATGCAAATGCATGTAGAGAAGAAGAAGAGAATTATTAACAAGAAACATGCATGCAGTCATAACTGTTAATAACTTTGTTTATTTCTTCTTTTATTTGTACCTTAAGCAAAAAATCACTAAAAGAACATAAGACATAAATATGGTTACAAGTTTGACTTTAGTTCGCTTTAAATTCTTCATAAATTTAATTCAATTCTTGGTTTAATAAATTTTTACAAATTTCTTTTCATTAATCAGAAATTTTGACAATAAATAAATGAACAAAAACAAATTAATCTCTAACCAAAAGGAAAATTGATATTAAACGAGAAAACAATTCATTCATAAGACAAAAGGGGAAAAAATCAGTCTCATCATTTTTTTCTTTCCTTGCATAAATCCCTCAATATGATGAACATTTCAAGAGCATTTTAAAAATAAACGGTTTTATTTATTTGTAATATTTTTCTACAAGTCTCAAGATGAAAATTACAGAGTCGACTGTGAAAAAGTGCATAAATAAACATTTATAAGAAATTTTTATATTACGAGAGAAAATTTTCTCAATATGTTTGCAGACTGTGCTATGTGAGTCACAAAAAATTTATTCATTGATTGCCGAATTTACAATTTCCAAATCCTGACATTTAATTGAAATACGATCGTGAACTGATGATTTTCTTACTCATAAATCCTCTTATAAAATTGCAAACCGTTAAATTCAGTGCGAGGATGTCTTCCGTAAATGACGTCATGTGATAAGCTGCAAAAATACGTGATTACATGTCAGTTGCTTGAGAGCAATAAATTTGTTAATAAATATTGAAATAAATCATCTCTGTGTAATCGTCATTACAAGAAATTTGAGTAATTCATTCTTTAATTTTTTTACTTCTCTGAATTCAATTAGCATTTAAGGTCAGACATAATGTGTTCTCTATCTCTCGCTCGTGCTATGTTTAAATGTTCAACGTTGCTTCAAGTTATTTTTTATTTCAAGTTCATAGCTGTGGCATTCAACAAACGGTATGAGAGCGAAATTATGACGAAACACAAACGACACAAGACAAGTCTTTCCCTAGTTTCTTTCTTTTTCTTTGATTTGCGCAAATGCACAAACGTCGCTCATTGAATTTCAATTTTTTGTATATAAAAAGCGAAATTCTTTCACCTCACATATAGTAAGATATAAAATTGCTTCATTAACTCATCGCACGTGTTTGACTAAGCGGGCATGTGTGTATCGTTCATCTATCAATTGCACTTTTACCCATGTGCACATGAAATTTGTTTGCTGTTCAGCTGCGTGCTCCAAATTTCAACAACAAACATGCTTGTTGATTATTTTTAACGATTTGCATGTGAATTTTGTGTTTAAATTTCTCACATTGAAATCAGAACAGAGGCAAATGAAATGTAACAATGTTGTAAACATATTTTAAATTCATTAATGTATATTTTTGTTAATACTTTGAGATTGTGATATGTTTATTTGAAGTTTTCAAAATTAGAGCAGTGAAATGGTTTCATTAATTGCATCTTTTACTATAAATTGGAACAAAAGACATGTTAAATAAACAAAAATAAAGAGTTGAAATTTTAAAAGATTCAGTTATAAAAGAATTTGTTTTGTCAAAAAATGTAGTTTTAAATGACAATTAACAACAAAATATTCATTCATACTGTTCCCAATGAAATCTTTGATAAATTATCTGAAATGGAGTTGAAATTAAAAACCAAAGTATCGGTTATTTCTAGCTTTTTATTCAAATCGTATTTTATTAATTCCTAGAGGAAGCGGCTCTTGATAGCGAAAACCGAGTAAACATTGAAATTCAAAAATTTTGTATGAAATTGTAATTTTTTTAATTTGTCAAATTTTTCAATAGAATTTTTTCTCCTTGATCAATTTCATCATTAAATAATTTTAATTATCAAAATTTTTAATTTTATTAACATTTTGCATGACTTTCTTTTTCCAATCATTGATAAAAAAGGAGAAAAAAATTATTTATCGAAACGAATGACATAGAAAATAAATTGAAATTTTTATGTTTCTTTTCCTAACTGTCATTTGATTTAGGACACACATCTTAATCAATTAATACAATTGAATTTTTTTCAAAATTCTCACAAATGGTTATTAAATTTTAAACCAATTCAATCTTAAAATAAAACGAAACATTGATATAATTTTTAATATAATATTTTTCTCCTCTTTTCACGCTTTTGCTCTCTTTATACTCATATTTTAAAGTTATTATAAAAATAAATTCTTTATGATCGTCATTTTTTACGGCTTAAGACATTTATGCTTTCTACTGACTTTTATAAACGCTCTTAAGTATCATTTTATGAGCAACTTATATGTGCCACATCCTTCGCCTGAATTCGTGTATATCGACTCATCATTCATCATATTATTGCACTACATATACATGAGTCAAGCTCAGAAACACATCATAATAATTGTTATAGATGATGAGTGCCTTCAATAGAAATATAGAATGAGAAGAAAACAAAAAGCAGTAGGAATGAATTGAACGCGAGTGAGTGAAAGATGAATGCTCGGGTCGAGAGCTGAGAAGAATAGTGTAAAGGGGATGTGGGTTAGTTTAGTTCAATGATCTATCTCATATGTTCGATGTCTTTACACGTTCTTGTTCTTTCTCTCTCACTCTCTTGCTCGGTTGCGTGCGCTATATTAAAATATTTCCGCATAAATCATCAGTTGTCAGCTTCTGTTTAGTATTGTAAATAATCACACATTTCTCTTCTTTATAAATGACTTTTTATTAAAAAATAATTTTACATTTTGATTAGAAATAAATTTTGATAATTGCAAAAAAATTGAGAGCAAAATATAAGCTAGCGAGCAATTGATAGCACCAGTAATTGATTTTACGACAATGACCGGGCGCGCTGAGGTGAAGGAACTCTGATTTCGAAAAAAAAACGAAGAGAGAAGAAAACATCAACAATTCATTTGTGTGTTTATGCGCGCGAGAATTCTTATACAACTTTTTTTATCATCAGCGTTTGCGGCTTATTTTTTGCTCTCTTTCGAAATATAAAGAAAAAATGAGCGTCACACACAATATTTTTTTTTTCCTCTTTACTTCTCGCACTGATTATGATTACATCTCTCGCTCTTTTATGAACTCGCAAATATGAGAGAGCGAGCGAGTAAGAGAATGACTCTTGTGGTCAATGTAAATGAAGAAGAAATTCCGCATTCGTTACAAGCGTGAAAGAAAAAATTGTGATCTAACGTTGTTGAACTTATGAATGAAAGAAGAAAATTTTCACTTTTTTTTACAAATTACTTCTTTAGATGTGCCAAAAAATAAATCAAAATTTTGTAAAGAAATTTTTCGAAGGGCCTTAAATATAATCATATGATCATTAAATTTAATATTAAAATGAATTATAAAACATAATAAGCCGTTAAAAATGACAAATATATTCAATTCTAAACTTTTAACAACCTTTTTGATTTGATATTAAGTAAATAAGGTAATTAAAGGTCTTTTGTACTTCCCAGGAAGAGTTCTAAAAGAATAAAATCTCAATTTAATTAATTGTTTATATTCTTATCCAGGAGGTAATAAACAAAATCTTTAGCTGTTATTATGAAAAATATTTACAATAGCACGTTTTAGGGCACACTCTGCATTTTTTTTTTATTTTTTCATTTTGATGCAACAACATTGTGTTTGTGTGAAAAATACTGATGTAACTCAAGCATATTACGAATTTAAAAAAAAATTAAAATTCAAATCCTTAAATTTCAAAAGTTTGGTTAATATGAAATAAAAGCTAAAAAAAATGAACAATAAGGTTTAACTGTTTGAGCAGACAAAATTTCAAAAAAAGTTGTTATGAAAATTATAGGTGGCGCATGATAGTTTTTGATCAATTGATGCATCACCTAAAATTTCTGCATCGGATTTTTTTAAATTTTTGACTACATAGTCGAGCGAACTCCATTAAATACGGATTTTTCTTAGCAAAAATTCCAAACTTCCTGGAAATTCCCTAATTTTATTTTTGTGACAAAAGTAAACAATTAAAACAGTAAAATTGCTTTGAATCAATAACAAAAAATTCATCAAAACATGTTTTGTTCTTTTTTCGCATTACTATTACATTGCACAGGTCATAAACATACGTAAAAAGCATCTCTTATCACAAGTTCCAAGAAAATTTAACAAATATTGCAGAATTTTGTCAATATTACCAAACTTGTAAACAAGTTGAACGAATAATAAAACATTTTGTTAACAAATCAAAGAGAGCGGGAAACGAAAAGAACAAATGTGATATCAAAACTTTTATCAAATTACGAATGTAAAGGGAAAAGTTGAAGAAAAGAAAACAAGCAATAAACAACACTGACCGTAGTCAACGACATTTCTTTAGGTATTCATTTCTATCTTGACGACGACATATGACCCACAAAAAAATAATCCACAGTGTTTTAATTTCATTTTTAAATCTCAAGTATAATGCAGTAAGGGGACAAAAATGTTGACATGAAAAGCTTTATTAAATACATCGAAAAATGATAAAAAATTAAAATTTGGAACGAAAGAAAGAAATTTGGAGTTTTTTATCACCATCTTTGTCCCCTTGTGTTGCACTTAAGTAAAAAGAAGAAGAAATAAGTTTATTTTATTTTTGTTGAGTTAGGTCTGTGTGTTTTTTTTCGTTTGAAAGTTCGTTAACATTTCTCTCACTACCACATGCTCAATATATACCTCTTTCAGCATAGAGTTGTTTGTATGTTTTACTTGAGATTGAAGATTAAAAACAAGCATGGAAAATTGCACATTTTTCTTTCATTTCTCAATTTCAATGGCAAAAAATAATAAAACAATACGAAACTTTTTCTCTCTATGCATGTGAGGTGATTTATGCAATTATCATTAGCGAAGACAGTCGGAGGGTGATTATTAAGGTAATTAAGATCTTATTTGAGATCTGCTTAATTAAATTAACATTGCGGATTAAAAAAAAATCTTTTTACTCTCTTCTTTCTTTTACCTAAGTCGAGTTTCACGGAGTTAAAAAAAACTTTCTTTTTCATCGCACTGCATATTTGTAATTACTTTTTAATGTGTAATCTGAGCATAAAATTTTATTCATTTTGCTTAGCAAAAAATATTGTCTGCTTAAAATATTTTTCAATTATTTTGTTTGATAATTTATAATAACTTCTGAGGCTATGACATTATAAAGATATTAAAGAAGATTTTTCATGATAAAAGTAACAAATAAGTAGATTAATCTCGACGCTTTATTGAGTGGACGAATATGGCGAATTTTTGTCGTGATAAATCAATATTTTTATTGATGAATTTTACATATTTACGTATTTTTTATGAAGAGGAAAATGCGCGTAAAAATATAAAAAGATAAAAGTCCTGTTAGTCCCGATCGAAAAATAACAGTCAAATAAGATTTTCGGGATTCCCAATGGTACGCAACTACGCGTAAATTTTTTTTCGAAAACAAAAAATAGCAAATTTAAAGTATTATATTCCTTTCTGCATACACAGATGTAGTTATCGTATATTCGTAATTAATTTTCTTCACTTATAAATAAATAAAAAAACAGAATAAATAAAGAAAACTAAGTTTGTATTTTCGAAAAAGGGTGTGAAACTATCATAATAATAAAGAAGTTTTGTTTGAATTTTCTCGAAATTTAGATTGTCACTTTTTCGGTCTGGTCTACCAGGGTAAAAATTCTAAAAAACATCAATAACCAAATAATTAATTTGAGGCTAAATGCGATTTCATAAAAGAGCAATAATATTTTTCAAAAAAGCATAAAAAATAAAAATATAAAAAAGCAAAAATTTATCAAAGAATAATTATTGAAATAGACAAATTACATTTGTAGTTCGCTGAACTTAACACTCAGTTTATTTTAATTTTTTCTATGGATAGAATAGTGAAAAATAAATCTCTTCTGTGTGTATCTGGCAGTTGAGTTCATATCTCATCAGCAAAGAAGAGAATAACATCTTTTTATGTCATTCCATAGTGGCTTCTGCTTCTCTTTTAATTTTTGTCAGTAGTGAAAAAGAAAACTGAAAATTAACTGCCAAAAAACTGCCTAAATAAATGAAAAATTATTGTCTATTATCTCTTTCAGTCAGTCTTACTTTTTTTCTACCAAAATGTACGCAAAGAGGAGAAGTAAAAGAAATAACAAAAAAGTTTAAAAATAACCTTGGTTTTGACCTAGTTAATCGTAAACTTTTCTCTCCATGAAAAAAACCGCTAAACGCTCTTTATTTCGTGAACTTTTTCTTTCATTTCACATACAGCTACTGTTTTTTCTTGCTTCATAGCGCAGAAATCGCAGAAGAAGAAGTGGCCGAAAAACTAAGAGTTTTTTCTTTCTTTTCGTTTTCATTTTCGAGAACATTGTGCGTGTTTGTTTCACTTTCTTTTGCTTCTCTTCTATGCCATCGTCTTCTTTTCAAAATTGTAAAAAAAATAAAAAATTAGATTAAAAGCAGAGTCCGAAACCGTTTTTCGACTAACTAAAATGCAACTAATTTTTAGTCGATTAAAAATAAAACACTAATCAACAAAATTTAAGTTGTTTTTTAGTTGAAAATTTTAATCGACTAAAATTTAGTTCAAATTTAACCGAAGATTTTAACCGGTTAAATTTTAGTTGATTTTTAGTTGATATTTTTAACCGACTAAAAATTAGTTGATTTTTAGTCGATCATTTTAACCGACTAAAATTTAGTTAGTCGAATTTAACCGACTAAAATCGATTTAGTTAGTCGCGACTAAAAGATAAAACGGTTTCGGACTCTGATTAAAAGTAATCACAATATAAACTCATGTCTGTGTCTGATGTTTTGGGTGAAAGAAATTTGTGTAAACAAAAACGCACAATTGTGTGTGTGTGGGGGTAATTGCCGTAAACGCGTGCATGTATAAGTCAACACAAAGAAATAAGAGGTAATTGCACTAGATAGATAATCATTCGATTTTATGTGCGTGTGCAGAAGAGTTAATTGAACTTTTCAATATTTCGATCAAAAAGGCATATCATGCCAGTCATCAATTCTTCTTTTACAATTTATAAGATTGAACGTGACGTCAGTCATTGACATTTCAATGTTGAATGATTGCAATAATATAAAACGGCAGTTATTGGACTTGCTGTTAGATCAGCGACCCGCTCTTACAAAAGCTAACGAATCGAACGATCAAGAAAGAAGAGAAGAGAGAAAGAGAGAGAGAGAAAAAAATCGAAAGTGATCATTTTAATTTCTTTCACTTTCGTATTGCGAAAAATACTTAAATTGCACCTCTTTTCTCTTTCATTTTTATTTTTTTCAATAGCAGCTATTTTAGATTTTCCAAACGACCAGCTTTTCACTCATAGTTTATGCTTTTGCCAACCACACTTGTCTTTCCAGTCTTTCCTCTTCTTCTTTTTCTTCATTTCGCCTTCTCGTTTTCGGTTAAAAAACATTTTTCTTTTCAATAACATTATAATATTGCATTGATCATTAACCTTGAGTTATGCATTGAATTTTATTTTATTTTTCGAAATCTCACTTTTTTTTCTATTCAGTGTGAGGGAGAAGAAAACTTTTCATTTCTTTGATGTATGCAAAAAAGAAATTTAAATCACGATTTTTTAGTAATTGTTTTATTTTTTTGTGTTTATTTTTTCATGAAGTCCGATAAAGATAAATAAACAAATGATTCGTTTTTGTTTTTAAATGACATATTGTCTATCCAGAATGTCAATAGAAATTAATTTTTTTTATTATTCGCTTATCAGAGAATTTTAAAATTTACAGCACATTTATTTTATTGTTTGACATTCATAACTCACGAAGAGACCTAAATATTTGGTTGGCTCAGAAAGAAGATTTTGAAAGAAATTTTTTTTCATTTCGCATACATAAATTATCACATTAATTACTTAAGAGTTTTCAAGACTTATTTAAGTCACGAACATTATGATTATCACATGTTTGAAGAGAGTCTTTTAATTTGGTTCAATGTTACAATTATTTTTAATCAATTAGGTCATATTTTGATAAATATAAAAAATTTGAAAAATATTTTTTAAACAAAACATAAATTTGTCTTCAAAAAAATTAAATTTCATAAATACGTTAATTTTAAAATGTTTAACACTTTTTGCATAAAAATTTGCAAACATTTTTAATAGTCAAATATATAAAATAAACACAAACCAATTTGTTAAAAGAAGAAGAATTTTTTTTTGAAAAACAGTCAAACACGCAAAAATAGATTGATTGCGTAAAATTGCGCAAACAATCTATCTTTATATCAAAAATCAACGCGAAATGAGTAAGATATCGACAAGCAAGCGTGCGTGCATGCGTGTGTGTGGCTTAAAAAGTGAGAGTAGGAAATTTTCTGATAAAAGCTATAGGAGTTCATTGCTTATACTTCTTAATGAATTAACTGAGATTAAAACAGTAGCTTTATGAGTATTAATGAATTATCTTATTATGAAAATCTGTGTCGATGAGAAAAAGTAGCGAAAAGAAGAAAAAAATTTATTTCATTAATTTAACACATGTTGTGGTGAGTATAAAAACTACATATATTAACTAACAATTTGTAAATAAACAAAGCACTAAGTAAAGTCAATGATCGTTTAATTTTTACAAACACACGCAGTGCCAAAGCTCTTTTGCTTGATGAGAGCGAAAAAAGTGAAAAGAGAAAAAAAAAATTAGAACGAAAAGTGCGTTGAAAGTTCATTGGCACGAATGAAGATGATGACTCGTGCTTTACGCACTTCTACGCCTTCTCGCCTTTGGCTAAAAATAAATTTTTTACTTTGCTTCTGTTTTTTTACTTTGCCATTTGAAAATTATCAATAAAAGAAAAAATAAAAAGTTGTCGAAATAAACCCCATGATTCGTCTCCAAGAAAAGATTAAATAAATGTTTTGCATTTCATTCTGGTCGTTTACCTTCACGAGATCAACCAAAAACTTTTTTACTAATTAGCAAAAAAATTAGTTTATTTTAAAAGATAGTCAAGTTTTTTATGTGTCTTTCAACTTGTTTATGATAATGCATAATTCGATAAATGGTCCAGTCTTTTCCGCATTTTAATTTAAATATTTTTAGCAAATGAATTAGCATGAACAATATTTATAAAATAAGCTTATAAACTAAAAAGTGATAAAATAAAATGATATGAGGTAAGAACTTTTTTTGTAAAATTTCTTAGTCGCTAAAATATCTGATCCAAAGCTTGAATTTCTAATTGGTAATTCTTAGCGTAAATCAAGACAAAATCTAAAAAACTAATTATGTTGAAAAATTTTATTTCATACCTGGTATTTCGGAAGAAATAACGGTTAAATAAAAAATTCCGAAAACTTTCGGAATTCCCGATAGTATTCAACTACAATTTTTCGAAATACTTTAAACACACAAACATACGTTAACTTTTTTAAAACTTTTTTAAAAGCGGCAAATTTAGAGTTTTTCGTGTTTTTCTTCAATGACTTATTTGACTTTATTTCATTTCTAAATGGTGTAATTTGAATGTAAATAACCAGAAAACAGAATTTAGAAAAATTTTGTTTTACTTCGGCGCTATAAGCGAACGAAGTATTGTTTTTGTATTTTCTGAAAATCAGTTTTTTCCACTTTTCTCGAAATCTAAGCATTGCTGACCTTAGGTGTCTTCTGATGAAAGTTGGAGACTGAGAATACCGATCTAACAAAAAAAACCGCTTGTCAATTGGTCACTCCTAGCCCGAGTTATGGCCCGAAAACCGCGGTGGGTGTCCGTTCGTGCGTCTGTGGACACGATATCTTTTCAGGGTTATGTTTTTTCGTAAATTTTTTTTGCAGAGTCGTGATCAGCGACCCAAAATTAAGGT
>JACWBX010003007.1:0-11303 GCA_014622435.1 Polypedilum pembai
TAATTAAAGATATCTTTTTCACAAAATAAAAATCATTTAAAATTTGTATTTTAAAAGAGTAAATATAATTACTATTTTTATAGTAAGAATTACTATGATTAAAGTAAATATTTACTTTGTTGAAAGTAAAATTTACTTTACTTATATGAAAATGGTATTCACTATAAACATAGTAAATTTTACTACTCATATAGTGAAAAAATCACTATTTAAAATAGTAATTTTTACTTTACAAAGTAAAATTGCAAAAATATTTTTTTACTAGAAAATAGTAATTTTTTGTATGGACCTACTTTTTTTATAGTAATTAATAGAATACTATAATTTCACTATTTCAATAGTAAGATTTTTTCTCTGATAATAATCGCTAAATACAAAAAACTGCAAATACTTTTATCACGAAAAATGTTAATCATTTTGATCGGCTAAAACTTTTTATCAGAAGCAACAATATTCGATATTAATGTCTCAAATTGTAGTACTAATTATTATTACATAATGATATATTAACATCTATTCTAAGTTATCCCAGTCTTAAAGAATAAGAGAGAATCCCAGTAAAAAATAAGCAAAATAAAACCGTCTCTTATGAAAAATTTTGTTTTGCGTTTGCCCAAATAATGTTTTAAATATGTATTTATTTATATGTCATGCACTTACAATTTTACCATTAAAAATTAAAAGAAAAAACATCAATCAAGAATCAATATAAATTGTTAAATTCAATAATAATAATAATAATTTGTTAGTGATTTGAATTTGAAAAGTTCACGTGTACAAACACAAATAAAATGCCATTCAAATAATGCTCTACAAAGTAAACAACAATAAATTATCATACAAATCTGATATGTCAATAAATTACTGAAATTAAAGCCTAAATGCTTTCAATCAAGGAGAGCTTTAAGACAAATGCCATCATATACAGAACACTTTCAGTTAAAAGCACCTTATTATATGTATGTGAGAGGAAAATAACAATGTTTAGTGGCAATATACAACAAAATGTGAGAGAGCTTACTCACACACTCGTTGCCGCCGCCAGTCAAATGACTCGTGAAAAAAGAGAATTATAATGAAAATTATAAAGTGGCTCACATACACACACACTCTCGCTTATTTACTCTCTCATTGTTGTAGTGCTACTGCTGCTGCTGCTTGTTGTTTTTGTAATAATGGAGGCATTCATTATATTGTCACACAATATAAAATGACAACAAGTCATTCAGGAGCGTAATTACATAATCATAGAGCGTTGCCCGAGAAATATTAGAGAAATTTATTATTATAACTCCCATCCGCAATGACCCACACTCTACACACTCCCCTCAACTCATATTCATTCAGCAGAGTTCTATATAGTACCATTGTATCTGACATGCATTGTGTCGAAGTTGAAAAACATGCTTGTTCAGGGCGCTCTTTTGTTTGTTTTTCCATGCATTTGTAGTATGTCTCTTACTCATTTCCCATCCTTCCTTCATTTGCTATTGAAAATGTCGCAACATGCTTGAAAAAATCGCAGCAAGTAAAGCATGATTTAAGCGTAGGAGTGTGAGAAAATATGTTTTTTCGTCTCTTTAGAAAATTTTCTTACGTTGCAGCAGCTTCTTTTCAAAGACAATGGAAAAGCACTTCTTTACTGTTATACTGAAAATTTATAGAATGATAGGAGGGACACATAAAAGAATTTTTTCATATTTTTCATTCATAAAGAATTCATGAATACTTTTTTTTTGCATGAATGAATGAATAAATTCTTCAGGATAAAGTAACTTCTTTATGTCTCTGCATATGAGGAAAGAGAAACGTTGTCTGATTATTAAAACCAGAATGTACATTCTCAAAATAAACTTTACTCGTGAAATTGTGACGTTTGCGAGATTGTTTTTTTTTTTGGGATTTACCAAGAATTTTTTTAATTGTTGCTGTAGAAAATGAAAGACAAAATATAAATGTTAGAAAACTTGTTTGTTCTCCTTTGTTCTTATATGTTTCTTCTTTTGTGAACTTTAAAATATTTTAATGAATGATTGCTTATTGAGCTTCAAATCTGTAAAAAATAATAAACATTATGTGTTTGTATGGTTTGAGTTTTATTGTAAGCACTTCAAAGACTAATTTGATAATTTTTCAAAACAAAAGTCCATAAAAACTTAATTTGCGAAAATTTCTAAATTTTACCAAAAAATATGACTTGAAAACGTTTAAAAAACAGATTAAATACAATAAATTTTTATAATAAGTAATCTTTGAGCTTTTCCGAGTATTTTGTAAGAGATAAGTAGCAAATTTCTTTAACAACAATAAATTTGATATTTGTTGATATTTTTAAAGAATTTTTTCGAGCCATGTCACATCTGAAAGCTAAATTTTTTGCACGGCACTTTTCCTTTTTTTATAACTTTTGCAATTTGAAAATCGTTTCAAGAAAACATCAAATATAAAAAATATATATTTAACAACATCCAAACTGAACGTGTTGATCATAACATGTTTACTCTATCTGTTTTTTTCTTTATGTTAATAACAATTACTGCATTAATGAAGCAATATATTAATAGTTATCAATAATTTACATATGCAAAGTCTAATTGATAATCTGTTGTGGAAATACAATTGAAGAATTAAAAGAATTGTGAAAATATAATGAAGATGAATAAGATACGCAATATAGGATTCTAAGAACAAAAATTTATTGATATAAGTTGCTAAAAATCAACAAGTTTATATATAAAATTTTATTTTATTACCCAAAATAAAATCTAATTAAAATAATTAATTTCTAAAATCTCATTATATAATGTAATTACCGCAGTATTCTCAGAAATTCCTTTATAAACATCTTTCCTTATTCAAATTCCCACACATCTCTAACAATTTATTATTTCCCACTCACACCCTAAAGCCACCACACATATTCAGCTCAATATCTCACATTCATTCACATGACATAATGACATTCAAACGATGGTAGAAGAAAAAGAATAATTTTCATCATTTAATTCTCATCTCCTTCGTTGTCATGTCATATCATTAAAAATTCATTTGAAAATTAACAGCAAGCAGTTAAAGATAGAGAGAAATGATTAAATGTCTCTGAGGCTCGCTACCATTGTTGAGGATTTATATTCTAATATTTATCTTATTGTTCATTCGGCATTAAGCAGATATTAATGACTTGTGACTTCATCTGCGAACAATAGGAATTGACATTAAGACTTGATTTTAAAGAGGATTTTTTTTCGTTTATCTCATTCGTGTATCACGTGCTGTACTCGCGCTCTATTGTCGATGAATTCCTTATTTTATTTCTTTTTATATGTGTCGTCATTATTTAATATCCTTCGAATTTGAAAATTATTAAAGTAAAAAAGAATGAGAGAAAAACACGTAAGTGATTTTAAAAATCGTACGTAAAATATTCTCTCTTACGTAAAATTTTTAATTTTCACGTACGTTTTTGAGAAATTTTTACGTTTTTCTCTCTCTTACGTCAACGTCATAACGTAAAAATACGTAAGTGAGAGAAAAATTTAAAAGAATATAAACATAAATTTCTCTCAACTAATAACCAAATCTCTCTCACATTCAGCTCAGAAACATTAACAGATAATATTCAGATCAAAGTTTTTTTTTATAAAATCATAAACATTTGTTTTTCGACAATTTTTATATCAAATATGTCGTATTTTTGATAAAATGTAGTTAGTAAACATATAAAAATGCTTTCAGAACCTAATTTTTGATTAAAAAAATCTTCTTTTTATCTCCCTAGTTCTTCATAGGCAAAAAAACCTGCAAGTAGTGTTTAGTTTAAAAGTCAAATATATTTAAACAATATTTGGCTTTTTTTAAAACCATTTATTTTAAAGTTATGAGCTCAATAATTTATGGTCATTTATCGATTTTTTATTTTGAACATCTAAAAAATACATTAAAAGCTTGAAACGTTACTAGTTTTTATTTTATTTGATAATTAGTTTCTTAAGTTTTCAAGAAATGTAATAAAAAAGCTTGGAGATACTTCTTCTTAAATCTTCAAATTTGCACTTTTTATTTATCCTTTTTTAATATGTAAACGGTAAATGTTTATATGCAATATCTTTTATTTTCTTATTTTTATTAAAATTATTATCAAATTTTTTTAATATAATAAACCTTAAAATTGAGTAAAAAATGTTCATTAGAGATTAAAAACGTGTTTTTATGAATAAAATTGACCTTATGTCAGCTCAAAGGTCTCAAACTCACTCATATATTGTTCTACTGTGCTACTTTTTAACCTGGAATAGAGTATTTTTGCGTAATTTTGCTTCCAAGAAGAATAAAGATGTAATAGGAAAATGTAACATTCAAAATTTTTAATAGTAATAGAAATAATTTCGGATAATTTTTCAATATTTGAATTTGAAAAATAATGCTTAAATTGTATGTTAAAATGAAAACAATTGAATCTTTTTTAGAGCCATTAAGATTAACTTTATAAGCTCTATTTCGTTTTTAAATGCTTTTTTACTGAAATTCTTCTATTTGGAGCATAAAACATACTTTGGATAGGTCAAAAGTGATTACTTTTTTAAATATAAATTCTTATCTCTTTTTTTTAAAAAAAAAATTGGTGGTTTTCATAGTGTTTTTGTCCCTTTTCCCGGAAAATAGAAAAACACTGTTTGTAACGAACTTTTCAACAGAAAATTAAAGTTAGTTGAGACCTTTTGGATGTAAACAAAACGAGTTTACATTTTTTGCCAATTTTTTAACGGCATTTAAAGGACGCTGAACGTTTTTTTAAAATCAGGGTCCGAAACGGTTCTGTTGAACATCCAGGTTTGGAATAAAGAATGTTGACTTGATTGTTCTTTACACGATTAATTGGATCGCACTTTATGCAATGAGGTTTTATTTTATGTTGTTGTTCACTACAAAACGAGCTGAAAATATATGTATACACATACTGCATTATCGAGTGTCATTAATCATTTTTAATTTGAAAACTCTCTTTGCACTTGGCTCCTCTCAGCACAGCTTCCACCGCAACATATTTATTAAAATTCATTGCATGCACTCACGTAATTTTTGTGTGTGAGCATTGGAATATTTTTAACACCTTTTATTATCAAAGTGGTGAATTTAATATGAATTACTTATGCGGAGTTTTCTTTTTCGAAAGATGATGTTGAAGCATAATAGGTGATAACAACAGGTTGTAAATTTGCTCTTTTGTTCCCTTTCTCTTCTTCTACTTCACTCTTTTTCGCACATATGTATGGTTGAAAATGAATCTGTGTTCTCTCATTATTATTTTAATAATCATCAATGTTGTTCACGATTACGATGTTTTTCGTAAATATTCGGAACTGCGGGCGATAATGTGAGTTTAAAATGAATATAAGGGGATAGAGTAAGTGCAATTTTATGAAAAAAATTCAATTAGACTTGCTTAAGGACGTTGGCCGGATTCCGGCTGTAAAAATAATATTTCTCACTGGGTAATATGACTAAAATTCATATTTAATTTTAATCCTAGTAGTGGCGACAGGACCGTTGGTATTTAATTTGAATTGGCGCGCGCTTGCGAGGTTTTTAATTTAAAAACAAAAGAAACATTAAAGTTTCATGTTTTTGTTAGAAATTTTGTAAACAAATATCGAAAAAGAAAAATATTTATCTTGCAACACTTTATCTGAGAAATGGGCAAGATATATATTGTTATTGGTTGTTATAGTAGCTCAAAAAGGCAATGTCATTTCTTTGAATATCAATTTTTATAACCTTATCATATCGAATTTTCAAAAAATTTCCTTTGAAATTTCTCTCTTTCGCTACTTTTTGTCATTTCGTTTTTTTCGTTATTTTTTCGTCATTGTTTATAAACAAAAATTTTGTAAACAAATTTTCACATAATCGAATTTTAATAAGTTTCCCAGCACTTATACCACTTAGAATATATCAATACAACACTAAAGAATTGTTCTGAATACATTAGAAGAGCCAAAATTTTGAAATTGTAAAGAAAATCTGAAAAAATTTTTTAGCAGTTTTTCGCTATTTTTTCTTCATTGTTTGTAAACAAACAAAGTTTTCGATGCCAAAATTTTTGTCAATTTCTAAGCTTGTATTGTAGTAGAAACACTTCAGCAATGTTTTTAATTGATATTTTTAGTGAAATGAGACATTTTCATTATGAAATAAAAGAAAAATTTTAAATTTTAGAAAATATTTTTTGCATCATTCGCTCGTTTGCTTCTTTACGTCATTTTTTGCTTCTTTTCGTTTCTTTCGTTTTTTTCGTTATCTTTCGTTTTTTTGCATCTTTCGTTGAAGCTGTTTTCATCTGTTGTAAACTAAAATTTTTGCGACTACGCGTTTTTCCCGCCTTTTTCAAATTTCAAATTCAACTTAGCCGTTATTATTACGCAAAAATAATTTAATTTTAAAGAATGAATCTGAAAAGCTTAATCAATTCAAATCATTGCGAAACTTGAATAATACAAGATTAACACATTGAATTTTCATATTTTAATGTAAATAAACAGAAAGATGAATACGATTAACATTTTTTTATAAACCTGAATATGGTTAAAGTTACAGCTTCTGAAAACTTGCTTTAACTTGGTATAGATACAGAAATTCTAATTGTTGTAATCAAAGCTTTAACAATTGTATCTAAGATGAGACTTCTGTTTATAAACTGAATTAGCTAACTCTGTAATTTGTAGCAAACACTGATCTGGGCGCCAAAATTGCGCTAAAGTACACCAATCCGCAATCGAGTACTTTCACTTCTTAATTTAAACATTTTTCTACAATATAAAGCAAAAATTAGATTGAAAAAATGTGCATAATGTCATTTTGTGATTTTTTTGAGTTTGACAGCTTTTTACAGACTCATATTAAATATTCCATACAATAAGACAATAGTAGTAGTGTTTTAAATTTTGCCTTCGTTTGGGCGGTTGCATTGAGCAAATGTATCAAATCAATTAAACAAGCTTTCTAACGGTAGAATAGGCATATTTTACAGAATTATTTTTGAAGATTTTTAGGCAAATAAATGTCAAAAATTGACCAAAAAACATATATATAAAATATGTACCAAAATATTTTTTTGTGCCCTAAAATGTCGAAATTTTGGAAAATAATTTTTTCTTTATTTTTTCCATGTTCTCCTATCTATATAACACTAAACTAAACAATAAAATGATTTTTATTCCCGTATTTTCATTTTGGTCCCATAGTGGATACAGAGAATTGAGCTACAAAAAGTCATGATTTTTTGGACAAGCCTTACTAAATTAGTTCACAGAAAAACTCGAAAATATTAATTTTACTATTAATCAATTATTTAGAACAAAAAATCAACTACCCCAAAAACTGATTATTTAAAAAACAGCTGAAAACTTTTTAATTTAGTGTTATTAGGACATGTAAGTTTGCATACTCATAAAAGGAGCTTAAATATTTCTTTGTAAAGCAATAAAATTGTGCTCAAATGCGTCTTAAGAATATTTAAAACATTTTAATGTAAAAACTTGAAAAAGTGTCACAATAACTGATAATTTATCTTACTTCTAAAAAGAAGGAAATTTACAAAAATATCGCTTTTTTCTTAAAATTCAAATTTTTAATTTTTTCATGTATCAAATATTTTTCTTTTAAAATAATCATTTTTAAAAAAATTTTCTGAAATATAAATTCATGACATATGAATAAAACATAGGAAAAAAATCTAACCACATCCCTAGCCCCTTATCATCACACCCAAAAAAAACTCCTTCTCTTCAACATTTTTGTCTTCTTTTCTTTTCTCACTCGAATACATATTTTTAGCGCATTTTCTTGAAAAAGAAAGCACTTTTATATACACTTTGTCCATCCGATCCATAATTCCAGTACAGAAGGTGGTGACTTATATCCAGTGTTGTTACACAGGCAGCCTGTGATTGCCTGTGATAATATTTACAAAAAATTCCGCTATGGAAATTGTAGATGGCGCTTCAAAATGATTTAGGCGACATCTACAATTTCCATAGCGGAATTTTTTGTAAATATTATCACAGGCAATCACATCCCGCCTGTGTAACAACACTGCTTATATCTTGATAGATAGGTCTCGTCATAAGGAGACCTAAAAAAATTGAAGAATTTAATTGAATATGCGCCATTCTAATCCACGTTTACGTGATGAGTTTTATCAATTTTTTAACATTTTATCAGTTGAAAGTGATCGAGTTCACGCAATTTAAAGAAGAATTTGCTCAGTAATTGGTTCAATGCCGATGGTAGAAAGAAAGAAAGAAGAAAAAATTCCGAAATCGAACACGTTCGACTGCAATTTTAACACCGCATAAGACTAAAATTATTCTTCTGGTGCATCACGTAATGAGCTATAAAATTCACACCCGTAAATGAGTTTTTATTTCTCTCCCTCTCTTCACTTACTTTTCGTCGATCATTGACAGCTCCATTATTCAACTTACACTCTTCGCGTTCAATCACATAATTGACTTTGCAGTCATGCTTTATCAATTTATGTCTCTGAGCACTTAAGTGTAATAAGTTGATGTCTCTGCTTTATCTGTTATGACATGCATCACCCCTATTGCCATTTGCAAAAAAGAACTTTTCTCTTGCCACTTCCTTTTTAAAAAATCACGCATTATCACTCTTATGTACATATTCGTACTAAGTATGGCACAAACTGGTGGCAACCAGCCCCAATGAATCATTTACAGTCATACACACACGCATATATGTGTTTTTTATGCTTGAACATCATCATCTGAATGTGACATAACTCACTCAGCGAGAACAACGAAAAAATTTCTTCTATTGCCACTTTGAGTTATTTCCTGAAATAAAAATTTCTTACTTTTAGATTTAATCTCATTCTTATTTAATTTTTTCCAAAAGATTTTAAATTTTTTTTTGCAAAATTCTTAAAATGCGCAACAAATCAATAATCTCAACAAAAATGATTTTCTCAAAATCTCAGCGACATTCTTGTTGTTTTTACTGTTGATGACTGTTCATGGGTGTGAAGAACTTTACTAAATCATTTTTCAAACAGATTTGCTTACGCAATAGAAAAAATGTTGTTGATACTTTTCCATCATCCTCTCAAGTATGTTTAGCTTATGTATGCAAAAAAAATTATCATCATTTACTTCAGGTTGTCTTCTAATGTTTACAATACCCCATCAGCTAGTGTCATCATCATCATCATCATTATCAAAATTTATTCTTAGCTCCACAAGACATTCAAACTCATGCAAAAAGTGTAAAGTGTGAAAAATTCTTCCTTCTTTGACGCATGAAAAAGTGAATAATATTTTATGATTAATTTGATTAAGGTTAAGAGAATCCGTCCATGGGAATAAAAGAATATAAATTACACCGACATTTTTGTGTGTGCGTTCAACGAGTGAGCATGAAGTGTAAAAAAGGCAAAAAGGAAAATAATCAACCACAGAAAAGGAAAAAAATGCAGTGGACAAGGGAAGAAAGACATCTGGCAAATATTCTTTTATTATTGAATTAAGGAAGAGAAGCAATTGAGTAAGAGAAAAGAACATGCACTTTAAATCTCGTTAAGAATATTGTTTCTCTTTGCTATTAGGTACAAAGAAATATTATATTTGAAAGTAAGCTTTTTCTTATCGGGAATAATCTTGAAAAACCTCGAGCGAGAATGAATTTGCAAAAAACGTATAAAATTATTTAGAAACTGTTCATTTTTTATCCGAAATTTAAAAAAAAAAGTACGGAAAAATGAATTTTTATTTTAATAAATATAAACCTGTCAAAATTTATTATAATCCTGTTGGGTCAAACAGACCGTTTTGGTACTTGATTTGAATTGGTGCGCATTTTGGTCCTTATTTTGAATTAAGAACTACCGTTAAAACATGCAAAATTATACAAATGTTTTTCTTTTAAATAAAAAAATTACAGAATTTTATAATTTCTGATCAAGTCCAACTTTTTTATTTTCTGAAAAAGCAAAAATTATTGCTTAAATTTTGATTGTAAATCGATTTTCAAAATTGAAAAAAGCCTACTTGTGACAAAAACCTTTCAAAAATTATGTACTAAAATCATAATAAATTTGAATTCAAATCGTTGCCTAAAATCCGTCGATTTTCGTTTTAGAACAACTTGACTTTTAACTTAATTTAAAATAAGTAATGCATCCCTTGAATTTATAAACAAAGTAAAAATCTTGAAGACGGAGATTTATAAGGTGTTATTAAATCGCTCTTCAGTGTAACATCACACTCTCTTTCATTCTCTCGCCTGATCCATTTTAGGTGGCTCATTTTTCCCTTCTCTCTCTGCGGTAAACTGTTATCGGACTGTTTCCATCACTTTACTAAACACAAGACATAAATTTTCTCTCTCCCTCGCATTCTTTATTCAATTCTCACTTTTGCCATTTTTCTCATTCACTTCTTGTGCTTTGCATGAGATAAAAATGTAAAAAATTACTCTTCAATGACTTTGTAATAAATTAGTGTCTGTTGATGTCCAATTTCTCACCCTTTCACTTGCCATGTTAAAAGCAAATCAAATTTTCTACAAGCAGCATCAACAGCAGTAGAAGCAAGCCATTGCTTATCATCAGCACAAATTCTCGCAAGAAATTTTTTATGAAAATTAAAAAACTTCATTTAAATATGACTATGATGAATGTCTTTTTTGCTGCTGGTGCTTTTGGCTTTCTTGCCACATACAATTCTCTTCATCGTGTGTGTATATCTGTTTGATAATATTTATATATAAAAACACAAGAAGTTTTTCTCACTCATTGCAGCAGTCATGATACTAAGGGGATGGATTTTTCGTCATGGGAACCTTCGGATGATGAGTTGAATGAAGTATGAGAAAATGGTTGAAAATGAAGGGATTTATTCAATGTTGAGAGCTGTGTTGTGTGTGAAGTATTAAAGGAATTTTCTAGCATTTGGTTGATGCGGTTGTGTAAGAGAGTGGTTTTAACAGTATTATGAGTGATATGTGAAAGTTGATATTTTGATGCTAACGAAACCACTGTGTTCATATACTTACTTGCTTGTTTCTGAAATCGAGCTTAAAATTTAATTTTATACACTCAAAGAAAAAAATTAACTATTCGCATAGTTAAATTTTATGAAGCTAAATTAACTAGATACAAAATAAAAAAATATTTTTATAAAAACAACGTTTTTCCTGCGAACTAAAAAGCATAAAATAATTTTCTTGGCCCATATTAGAAGGTCCTTATGAGTTTTCTAGTAAACGGTGACAGACTCAGTGACTAT
>JACWBX010003010.1:0-10496 GCA_014622435.1 Polypedilum pembai
AACGATGTTTTAAATAGCAAAATTTGTAATTTGAAAATTTTCTTTCATTTTAATCCTAATATTTCAAATTTAAAAACCATGGAAGATATCCTCGATATGAATTTGAAAACCTGAATTGCATTAAAAGACTAAGTAATTCTTTTTATTGATTATTTGCTTAAAACAATTTATTTTAAATGAAGCTTCTGATTAGAAACGAATCTGTTAATTTTGTGATTTGTTAATAAACACTGATCTGCGGCGACAAAAATGCGCTTAAGTACTCCGATCCGTGGTCGTGTACTTTCTATATCTTTTAATGAGAATTGCAACAAATTCAATTCAAATTTGAAAAAATTTTAACGGAAAAAAAGTTTTATTAGGCCACCAGGATAAGATCATATGTGTACATCTCATACATTTGTTTCCATCTCATCTTCATAATAAATGCAATTAGGATGAAATTTAATATCAAAAAGGAAAATAATGGGAGAATGAGAAATGTCTTTCAGGTTTGAGTTTCATTGTTAAAATTTGATTTTTATAACATCAAGTGAATGTGACTTAAGAAATTTAAATATAAATCTAAATTTTGAATTTTTCGTCGTTAAATAATATCTTATTTTAAATAAGTTTTTAAAGCATCAACCAGAAAAAATCTTTTATTATCATATTCTCTCACATTATAATGTAAGATGATATGAAAAATTTTATTTGAATTGAAAATAAAAGGTTAAAAGCATCAGGAAATGAAATGCGGAATAAATGCATTAACTTTGTTTCAAGAGTATATAGCAAAACAAATACTAAGAATTGCTCTTCGTCATCTCTTTAGTGGTCAACAGAGTATTTTTTTCAATTCTGTTGGTGTTATGTCTTTGACAAATATTAATAAATTCTTCATTTTAACATGCACATGTAGAGAGAAAAAATAGATAGGAAACTTTTGTCCAGGGTTGTTAAAGTAGAATCTACTTTAGATCGATCAAATCTACTAAGGTTAAGCTTACAAAAGCAAATTTTACCCTAATATTATTTAGTGTTACATTTGATACAAACTGAACAAAAAACAGCATTCTAAATTTGTAATATAAGTAAATATAAAACTTTTTCTATTTTCCAAGAAAAATATCATGACTTCAACATGTCTGATTCATGAAGCTTTTGAGGTATTTACTAAAATTTGCGAAAAAGCTTCTTAAAAGTTTTTTTTCACACTCACTAGCTATTTTCACTATAAACAAAACTAATTACATCCACTAGCAAGTCAGAAAACCAACACAGCAACAAAATTGGCTTGATAGTGAAGAGTGAAAAAGAGAGAGAGAGAGAGAGAAAAATTTTCTGATGTGATGGAAATATAATCTCCTTAATGGATAAGAGCATTAACTTGTGTGTGTGTGAGTGAGGTTGAAAAACAATACGTTAGAATGAGAGTGATGCAGCAGTCATCGGATTGATAACCACATAAGCATCTTAAATGTGATGAGCTTTCAATTCTTGTCTACATGCTCTTGCTTTTTCGCTATTTCATTGTTTATACATTTGCTGTCAATAATCATCCATTGCCTTCCTAATTAAGATTGAAGTACGTCGAAGATGCTTTTTCAATTAGTGTCGAAGCAGCAGCAGCAGAAACAATTTCAATTGTATTATATATTTCAAATCGATTTTTCGGCTTTTGATTCATTTTGCGAAATTAGTGAGTGTCATGAATGGTGTGATAAATCGAGATAATTAGCAGTGATTGGTGTCATGAGAATTTCATTTCCAAAAGATAATAACAAGGCGAATTATTTTGTTTCATTTATTGATTAGAAAGCATTAAAGAAAGAAATAGAATTGTTTATTCACATGAGATTTCAATGTATATGTTTGCTATCAATAGAATATTAGAAAGAGATTTCCCATTGGCATATCAGTGAGCTTAAGAGAAAATTGAAATACTAGGCATTGATGAATTATTCAATATATTCGAAATATGTTTGTAGCTTTAATATTGTTAGAAAAAAATCAGCATGACTTCACAGCTATAATAATAAAAAATAAATATTTATTGATTTGCATATTCATTTGATAGCAGCTCACTATTGTCCTCTGTTTTTATTGCAAAAATTAAATTCATTGTTTTAATTCCAATTGATTTGCAAATTATTTATTTTTTGTTGAGTTTGCAACAAATTTCCTCTTGTCTCTCCCTGCAGTTACTAACTTTGGTTTATTTGACTTTTGCATAGAGAGAGTAAATTATGCAAATGATGATTTAAATTGATTAATGAATTTCTCAAATTGTCTAATTAATTAATTTTGATGACAAATTACAATTCATTTG
Source organism: Polypedilum pembai (assembly GCA_014622435.1). NCBI lineage: Eukaryota > Metazoa > Arthropoda > Insecta > Diptera > Chironomidae > Polypedilum > Polypedilum pembai. The sequence continues at coordinate 2,312 of JACWBX010003010.1, forward strand.
ATGAATTTTGACACAATAACGTTTTCACACTAGCACGCATTTGAGTGAATATGAATTATTATAGGAATGAGAAGCACATCATCATATATGAACCCAAAAACCGACATTCCACATAATCTAATGATATTGAACCAAAGTTTCATATTTCGATGATGGAAAATTTGCCTCTTTCGTTATGATATAATGAAGTTAAGTCCAAAAACCGCAAACATCATAAATTTCATTTGATTCTAGCTTATCATGAAATTTTTCTTAGACAGCAATTTGATGTTGTAAATTTCTGGTACAAGCAGCTTTAATGAAATGTTTAGTCAATCATTTGCTCAAAAAAAGTTTTCATTAATTTAAAATAAAATAAAATAACTTTCCTAAACTTTTTATTTCTACGACTTCCATGAATATGTAATGAATTGTCAATTGTCACTAAATAAGATTATTACAGCGAAGTTATTGTCAATAAAACAGCGGTCGAAAAATCCACTTGATTTAAATTATTGCCAGATGTCAATAGTACGCAGGTGGATTTTATATTTAGAAAATGAGGCTGCAATTAATCTTTACAATTTTTGGTTCAAGCCCAATTTCCAATCAACATGTTGTCACGAAAATTGAAATTACTAGTTCTAGAGTGTGTTTGTAATGTCCCGTGTGTGTCATGCTCTCTTTTACAACATACATTCTTATTTTAGTCTTCTACGTGATGTCATTTTGAGTATAGCCATAACGTTATTGGAAAACAACATTATCGACAGTGGTGTGTCGTGCGGTGAAAAAATCACAAATTTTTATCACGTTTACCTTTAATAAACTTCTCAGGAGGGGTCATCGATATGGGTATAGCACATTTCAATTCTTTTGCGATATTATTGAACTTTTTTTCTGTACGCGTTGTTGTGAAATAAATGAAATTAAAATAAAAAAATGAATTTTCTCGCTTTTTGCTGCAATGCGCGATGGAATTGATGTGAAAATGAAGGAAAAGGGGTTTCGATAACAATTTAAATGTAAATACAAACATTGTGAAATGTGCAGTGATAATAACGTAAAGAGTGAAAGAAAAATATAAATTGAGAGCAAATATTTCAATGAACCGCAAAAAGTTCAATGGATGCGTGAAATGGAAAATTTCAAATGAAACTATTTCATTATAACACCTAATTGAATTCTAATAATAATTGCTTTTTTTATAAATGTTCGTTCTAAATTTTCATAATAAAAAATAAATTCAGAAGACAAATATATGGGTAAATCCACGTAAGGGTAACTCAGATTTTTTAAAAATAAAACCGATTTTTCACATTGATGGAATCATTGAATCGTCATTATTTTTGTTTTTTCAGTTGTGATTTATGATGAATTACTTCAATGCAAAGTTTCGTAAAGAAAGATTGAGCAGTTTTTGAGAAATTAGCCAAAAAAGTTAAAAAATCTGAGTTACCTTTTGCGACATTTTCGTGGAATCGATTTTTTGTCAAAACTACACACTTTTATACAACTTTGAGTAACTCAAATCGTCCATGGTCACAATATACACAGAAATATTGCTATCAGAGCTTCTAAAATAGTCTTATTTTAGCTAACGCTTGATTCAGCTTTTTCGAAAAATTTTTTGTTTACAAAAATAATTTGATTTTTTGACAAAATAAAGCTATTTCAATCTTTTGCATTGTATTCTTCTGATAGATATATAATTAAAGTAGTATTTAAAAAACAAATAGTTTAGCAGAAGAGTGTAATTTTAATAAAATTTGTTACAAAACAAAACATCACAAGAGAAAAGTAGAATTTTTAAAACTTTTTTGCGAAAATCTTCTAAAATGTAACTCCAATCATAAATTTGGCTTTATTATTGAATGAATCATCACAAATTACGCTAAGAAAACATATAGCACAAGGAAATAATGCTGTAATAAAGAAGAAAATTTAATTTTTCGATGAAATATTGACGAAATTTTTTTTTAAAATTTGTCGCATTTTACGTGGATTTACCCATATTTAATTTTTCTTTAAAAATAATCAACATCAAATCAAGAAATCAAAATCTTCAAAAATTCAATATATTCTAAATAAAATTTTTATGCAGAAAAGTTCTAACATCAGAGAATCACGTAGAAACTGCAACTATTGCTTTGCAAAATGAAAATGTTTAGATAGTTAAAAGTTGTGGGTTACACGTTCAATCGCTATTTATTAAAGTGAAATATACAGCTTGCAAACTTTTTCTCCGTTGTCATTTTGGAAACAACGAAAATTTTGCCAACAACAAAATGAAAATTGACAAACAACAATTGTTTGATAATTTTTCAAGCCATAAAAATGTACAACAGACAGAGTGTGCAAAAGAATTCTATTTTTCAATATGAATACATGCACAAACTCAATATATTTTATTTTTATATATTTGCAATGTCATGTTGTTTAAATGGCAATTGTATTGAGAGTATCCTCATAATTTTCACAATTTCATATATGTTGATACATGCATGACTGCTGATAAATCACACTGAGCAAAGCGTTGAAATTTAAAATTTCCATACATTTTTATTATTTTTGTTATATGTGTCGGATTACGCCGGGATCATAAATTTTAAGTCAACATCAGAATCGAAATTATTGAAATTTACGTTTGATTAATTTTGAATAATTTATTTTGTCATGAGAATTTTTATTTGTCAACTTTGAAAAATTTAATAGAAAATGATTACGACAAACATGTGTTGTTTTCACATGAAGCAAAATAAATTGTGTATTCTTTTATAAACATTTTTTTATTTTGTTAAAAATTGATGTATAAGTAAAGAATCCAATACATTTGTTTCTTTAAAATGTTTTGTCAAGTATAAGTAAAAAAGATTATTGAAATTTCAGGAAATTGATTAAGGTGAAAATTTCAATATTGATAGAAATCTTTTGATTATTTTCATAAGTAAATTTATTTTCTCATAAAATATTTACATGAATTTAAATGTATACTTTAGATATTTATAAAGTCTAACATCAGAAACCACAAAATAGAAGTTTAAAATGTTGATTTTTGATTTCCCTTCAGCAAAGTTAATTCTCATCAAAAGTTTCTCATTCATGTTGAGATCTTTGCTCACTGCATTAATTTGAATATCTAGGTTCTAAATATAAGTCTTTTATCACTTTTAATCACTCGCAAATAATTTATGAATTTATTTGAATATAATAATTTTGAAATAAATTTGCTCAATTTGTTATTGCATTTCAAGCTAAAATTTTTTTGATTTTACCAAAAACAATAAAATAAATGTGCATAAAATAAAAATTTATAATAAAAAAAGATTTTAAAAAGCAACGTTTTTTTATCAGCTAAAAGAAAAAATTCTGATTGCTTTTAAAATTCTTCATGCATTGCTAAACAAATTATGATGGACTTTATGGCAACTGCTTCAAAAACGATCTAAGCGCCTCTATAATTTTCATAGCGGAATTTTACGGAAGTTTTTTTGTGTGCCGATATCGGCGCCGATGGCCGAACTCTAGTTTAAATTTATTTGAATTTTATTGTTATTATAATATTTTAACACTCAATGTATGTTTATGTGACAATCAAAATAATAATATACATATATTCAATTATTTTAAGCAAAATACATAGCTGCTTTGGTATCCGCATGTACAGTTACAGCTAGTGCCATTGCATCTGGTGTACGATCTTCTGATCTTCCACTTTGATGTGAACCTTCTCCTGAATCATGCTCTTTTTCAAGTAAATGATATCTGTGAACATGATAGTTAAATTTAATGTTTGAAATAGAATAAAATTTCATGAATATTTTTACTTACCTTGCTCTGAATGCTACAAGATGAGAGTAATAAGTAGGTGCCGGAATACTAACTGATCGAGTACATCGCACATAGGTATGACATAATTGATAAGTCAAACATTGAAGTTCATCTGAATCAAAATTATTATCGTCCCACAGTACATGATAATGTGCAGGACGACTTGTTCCCTATAAAAAAAATCAATTTTCATTAATATGACTAAACCAAAATTATTTACTAAATTAATAATGAAACACTTACTTGAATACCCTGATGCGAGCATAAATAGAAATCGAATTCTGTTGGATGAGTAATACCGTCATCGACTGTTGTTCCAGCAGGAATATTTCCACTCTTTCCAATTTGTTCTTTCTTATCAGCACAGAATAAACGTGTGTGATGTCTCTGTTTTAAAAACAATATAAAATTAGATCAATCATGATAATATAAAGTAATAAAAATAGTCTCACTTTTTGAACAACTATGAATGTTATACCAGGACGATAGTCTGCTTCTAATTTAATGCAAGCTTCACGAATTGCTTTGAGTTCATGTTGTAATATGTAAAGAAATTGTCCTTCAGAAACGCCTAAAATAAAATTTTATTAAAAATAAGTGTAATTGAAAGTAGAAAAAATTTACCGTCTCGGTATAGAATTATACGGTGTGGTTTTTGGCCACCTGTTAATTTGTAAAACATAACTAACAATTCACGAACCATACCACTTAGATCTTGAATCATTTCTTGTCGATGCTGTTGAACACGTACTGTAGCAGCATATCGTGAAGCATGAGCATCCATTGAGCCAACAACAGCAGCAACTGAAGGAGTTTTGGTATCACCGGGTGAAGGATGAGTAACATCAGCACCTGCATTTATTGAAATATGTTTTTAGTACGCAATTTCTTCATTCTTATTTGGGTCAATGCAGACCTAAGAAAATAACTGGTTTATTAAATACTTTGGGTCGAATAGATGGAACCAAAATGGAGTTGATTCCTCCCAATTTGGCATTAATTTTCAAGCACAAATTCGAAAGCGTCTGTGGCGATGTCCTGTTTACATTCTTTTCTTGTACACACTGTGTTGCCATTCCTAAAATTGTATCACCAACTCTCTTTACTTCTGCATATACCTAAATTTAATTAAAATTTTTGAATATGAAATATTTCAATGATTCTTAAAACATTGTTCATCTTACAGGAGTTTTTCCAGGTAATACAACAACGACAAGTTGTAATTGATTGTAAGTTTTTTTGAGATAGCGGAACATAGGTTCGACCTGACCAGGTCCAGTAGCGTATTTGCAGAAACATGGTTGACCAATAATTCGCATTCCAGTATCTTTTGAAATTCTTTGCAATTGCTGTATGAAGTTTCTCAATGTATCTTCATGAACTTTGTGTTGTGGTGCGAAACAAGCAATAGCCCAAACACGTATTTCGGCTCCTGTGAAAAACTGTTTTCCTTTCATGTCCCAAACGCCTTGATTGGGCAATGTAAAGTTCATTTTGTTCTGCGAAGACATAGAAATCTTTTTTACTGATTTTTATTACAGTAATAAGGAATAAAGATTGTCATCTGATGAGAATTACTCTAAATATTTATTCTTTAACTTTAGTGGAATTACCATCAAAATAAATAAATTTATATTCAAGTGTACTTTCACAAAAAGAAAAGTATATTGAAATTAAATACTTTTAAATTGGTGCAAAATAACATGAATAAATAATTATTAAATTAATGAAAATAAATATAAGAAAATTTTAAATTCAATAAGGGATTTTTTGTTTCAAATTCATCCAATTAACGCAATTTAAAACACTCACCTGTCCGCCATATTGAATTTTAGGTGGTGTTAAAACTCTACCACGAACTTCTATCATATTGTTGCTAATTTTCAAACCGAATTCTTTAACATATGGGTCATTATTAAAGTTAGCACTTCGCACCAAATTGTTAATTTCACGTTCACTAAAAAGATATTAAAATACATACTTAATCATTCAGTTTAAATATCAATGTTCTATTTACCGGTCAGGAGCAGGTCTAGCAGTGGCTTTAATCATTGTTGAAGTCTGTATATCTGTAAGTTTTTTGATACAGTGTTGTCCAGCAACAATATTACAAACTTCCAATGGTAAATAAGTATGTTTTTGCTCTTGACCGACCTGCAAGCATGGCAAATGTGGATAGCGTAATTTAATCTTATATTTATCCAAGAAATATTTAGCTACAGTGCAATCAACAGTTTGACCATTTTCAAGTTGGAGTGGGAAAGTTTGCATTTGAGCAGGTCGTTCTGTGACATTGCAGACACGATATTTACGTTTCATTGTGCCACAATGTGTGATTTCAATTTTTAAGCCTTTGATTTCTTTTGTGAATTTTACACGTTGTGAGTCAGTAAGAGATTTCTTCTGTTCATTGTTATCACGAATATTAAGAACTTCATACATGAATTCAATAACTGATTGAGCTTTGTAGAATGTTGTAGCTGAGACGTCAACATTGAGCATCATTTTCCACTGTGAAGGACGAACACTTTGATGAAAACCGAACCATATTTCACGTCCACCTCCGAGTGGATGATTATAGCCAACAGGAGAGCTGAAGAAACTACGACCAATAGGTGTGTATGTCATGCTTGGTAAATGACGCATAATAACGTCAAGTGCTTGAATTGTATCAAAAGGAATTTGTTGTGTGTGACCAACGAGAGCCTCTTCGAGATTAGACAATGAAACTTGTGTTACCCATTTTATAGAGACACGAAAAACGCGACTCTTTCCATCATCAGGCAACGTAACTTCCAATTCAACACCATCTTTTTCAATTGGTAATCTCTTACGTGTATATAAATTTTTACGTCCATCAAATACTGGTTTTACCACACCAAAGATTTTGCTATGAGCATGTACCATTGTTTCGATGATTTCACGATTAACTTTGCGAGGGCATTTATCTGGTTGGATATTGATGTCATAATGCTGAATATATCCGGATGGCATTGAAATTTGAAAGTGATTTGCACGCAAGGGAATTGGACGGCCTTCTCGACCAAGATTTGGTCGTCTTGGACATGTGAATTCGGGCAAATCTGGTGGCGGTGCTGTTGGAGTCGCGACAACTTCAACACTCGGAATATCGACATTTTTACTTGCTTTTTTCTTTTTCGTTCGTTTCGTAGCACCAGTTGAGGGAGCTGTTTATAAAATATAATGTTAATCTTATACACTACATAAATGATGGATAATAAAGCATGTTAATAGATATAAAAGTAAATTTTATTTGGGTAATTCTACGCTAAATATGAGTTTTATTCTATATTTGTCGAAAAATTGTTTCATGATTCCTAAAAACTTTCAATAATTAGATTCGTTACTAGAGAAAAATCGAAAATTCTTAGATAAATTTATCCTTACACATTTTCTGCAAAATTTCATGAATTAATGATAAAATGGTTCACCAGGTTAGTAAAAATTAATTATCCGATAATATTTAATTGTCCTTCAATTAACAATATTCACAAGAAAAATGTTTGTTTGCTTTGTAGTTAATCTAACTATTTTCTATATTCTGCCATAAATTTCTTTTAGTATTTTCAATACTTACGAGGTCCAGCTGGAAGCATTTTTTGTCGTAAAAGTATCAAACAATGGTTTTAGAAGCACAAAATTATAAAAAGAACACGCGAAATCACCATTTAATTATTTTAATCTAAAATTTATATTCAAATTTGTTTCTCCTCGCACTAATTTCAAATGATATTGTGCGATTCAGGGGAATTAGAATCTGCGGTTAAAATTTGCCCCTTTTCTCCTTCTTGTTTCGCAACGTTATAACGAACATTTCAAATCCTTAATTTGCATGAATTTAGTCTTGAAAATGATACTTAAGCTTTGAAAAATGCTTATTATTCATTAAAACTAGTGAATAACCAATCATAAGCAGATTCTATGCTATTTCGATATGCTAGGGAAATAATTTTTAAAATTTAAAAGTTCTGTTTCATTTCACCTTTTTTAATTGCTTTCATTCTTTCTTATTTTACTTATGATGTTATGAATACACAACATCTAACATCATACTATTATCTTTTTTGGTACAGAAACCTGAAATGAGTGATTGAAAAACTTAAAACTTATCAGTAAACAAAAACACTGATAATAACAACAATTTTTCGCTATAAGCGATCGAAGTATTGTTTTTGTATTTTCTGAAAATCAGTTTTATTCACTTTTCTCGAAATCTAAGCATAATTAACTTTTAGTGTCTTCTGATGAAAGTTGGAGACTGAGAATACTGATCTTACACAAAAAACCGCTTGTCAATTGATCACTCCTAGCCCGAGTTATGGCCCAAAAACCGCGGTGGGTGTCTGTATGTGCG
>JACWBX010003010.1:10516-26544 GCA_014622435.1 Polypedilum pembai
TAATTGCTTTCATTCTTTCTTATTTTACTTATGATGTTATGAATACACAACATCTAACATCATACTATTATCTTTTTTGGTACAGAAACCTGAAATGAGTGATTGAAAAACTTAAAACTTATCAGTAAACAAAAACACTGATAATAACAACAATTTTTCTTATTTTCAAACAATATTTTTGATTGAATAAATTTAAATTTTTCACAAAGAAAGACATCTAGATCGATAGCTTGATACAATTTTTGGCTTCTGTATTAATTTGATTGTTTAAAACCCTTTATGAAGCTTTAAATTTGACTAAATAAAAATATAATAATTTTTTGCATTTTTCGAAGGGGTGTGAAAACATCGAAATTTTATCGAAAATTTCAAATTTTTTGATGTTTAAACTGCCACTTTTAAAAATGAAACCACCAAGAATAAAATGTATATATAAATTTTCAGACCTGTACCGTCTTCCCTCGATTATAAGAGCCAGCTCTTATATTTGAATATAGGGGTGGATAGTCAGAAAATGAATTAAAATTGAATTATAAAATTTCACAGTAACAGATAGACAGACAGATACCAAGTGAATTAGAGAAAAACGTTGTAATAATAATAAAATTGCGAATGAGATACAAGTTTATCGTGTAAGAGAACTCGCATAATGCTGGTGTGCAAATGTGTGTGTGTTTGCTGTTGTCTGATAAAACTTTTCTCTGACATTGCTACGAGCAACATAGACATAAATTTTGGTTTATTTCATACACAAAATTTTCTCTATCGCTACTGCTGCTACTATCATTGCACAGCTCAATTTTCGCAACTTCTTCACAGCATATTTTGTACAATTTATATATATATATAAGTACAAATGTACATTCAACATGCATGAGATACTATGAATTTTGATTCTCGCTCATATATTTAACAACAGTGGAGTTTGTAGAAAACCACCTGGGCTAAAGCATGAATAATTTTAATAAATCTCAATGCTTGAGATACTTGAGAATGCTCATGAGCACAATTTGCTTTATTTTCGAATTTATTTTTATAAAAACCAACGAATAAAACTCTTGCCTTGTATTTACTTTTTTTGCTTGTATAATTTATCTTCCTAGATAAATTTATTGTGTTGGAGATAAAATCATATGCATATGATGCAACATGTTATGATTTGATGTGTTACTAAAATTTTCTGAATTTTAGTGGTTTTTTTAAAAATGAATAATGTATTGAAACATTGAGAGTTATTAGGTTGATAAAGATATAGTTGTCACTTTATTCACTGATAAAGAAATTTTACAACTCTAGACTTAATGCTTTGCTTGGATTTTCAAAGCTCATACAGCTTACAAAAACATTCAAAAACAGCTCAATATAGTGATTTTCTTCAAGAAATTATAGAAAATTTCTTGACTTTGCCTTTAAATCTAGAGAAAAGTTTTTTGAAATATTTTTTTATGTTTCAGCTAAATTAAAGAATTTTTTCAAGTCAATAATTTGATTTTTATAGCTTTTTATGATTTCATATAACAGTACTGTTTGAATTTGACTTTAACTCAACATGTCATTTGTGAATGCGCCTGAACGTATTCCTAGTCTTTTGATTTCAACTCTCAGTATTCGAAGCACTTAGCATTATTTTGACATGTTTAAGATTCAATTTAGATTACTAAAAACAAGTAATGAAAGTAATAGAGTTTTCACCAATTTTTCTCTTAATTTTATCCAAAATTTTAGAATAATTCGAGACCGGCATGGACTTTCGTGAAGAACTTCCGTCACACAGGTCTCATGATCGGCAGCAATAAAATAACGTAAAAAGTTTGAGGAGAAACCACTCTGGTAAAGATTATTTAGGGAGACAGACAAGAAGATGGACAGATGGACAAAGTGCGAACAGTAGTGCCTTTTTTCTTTGAGGAAAATGTGTTAAAAATTCCTTCTGCATTCAAAAAGAGAAAAAGCTTCTACTGAAAAGTAGCATGAAAACTTTTTCATTTTACTCTTCATTTATTCGTCTATCTGAGCGGAGTATTTCAAGCAGAATGAAATTTTAATTAAAAAACTTTATAATAAAAATAAGAAAGAAAGAAATTTTCGTACATTGGTCGTCATGAAGAAAGGTGAAGTAAATTTATGGTTTCCCATCAATAGCAATTCCCTTCCTGTGCCCATTGGAAGCTAATAATTGGTAAAATTTCTTCATTCTACCGGTGCCGTTTGAAACTGAAACAGCCCCATAAGCGAATTTTTCTCTCTTTATAAAGAAAAGCGAGAAAGTGAACTTTATATTATCGTAATTGTAGCAATAAATCAAATTTCCCAATTTAATATTTCTTGCTTCCTGCCGCACTTTTGCTTTTCTCTCTCTCTCTCTCTCTTTCTGTCTCCATTTCGCTACCGCTGCTGCTGTTGTTGTTGAGTGAGGGTGAAAAAGTGTTTTATTTAAAGACTTTATTATGTTGAGTCAACTTTGTAATTTGATAAAATTATAAACTAATTGGGATCGGTTGCTGCTTAATAAAGTGGTTTACTTTTCATAATCTCTTTTTCTATTATTAAGTGAAAATGTGTCAGACAAATAGATGAAGACTGAGAAAGTTTCTAACGCGTGTGTGTATGTTTCTGATTATAAAATTAAATCACGAACTTGTCATAATAATTTAGAAAATTTACATCGAAAAATGTCACATACATTATCTTGCGTGTGCTGAAAATTAAGATTGATACGTTTAAATAAATGAATATTAATAGTCTTTGAATGTTGACTGACTTATAGATGGATTGAATTTAAATTTATTGGATTAGATGAAGAATATTGAGATAAATTTAAGTATTTTCGGTCATTTTGTGTGTGATAGGCTTGACTTTTAAATGATCTTGCCAAAAAAGATAAGAGTAAATTGGTCAGCAGAGAATGAGAGAGAAAGTCTTCCAATTATCATTCTCATTGCACACATATACACTCTTCCGCCTTCAACTCAACTCAATTTCATATGATAGTTTATAGCATCAAAGAAGAGAGAGAGAATAACAACAAGTAGGGAAATTTCATCCAATCTTCTCAATGACTACATACACAAGTTGGAATAAATTGGAATTTTTATAGATGCAATCCTCGATTATGCTTTGGAATATTTTATGTTATGAAATTTTCACACTGCTGCCATGGCGATCAAAAGCGAACACCAATTATGAATTCAATTAATGCTGCTGATAAATAAAGTTTCAATATCATGCCGTCATTCATTCATCGAACAAATTATTTTTTGCTCAATTGAATCGGTAATTTTTTTCTCCTTCTTTTCTTCATTTTATCGTAAATTTTCAATCATCGTGTCTTAAAAGAGAAATAAATGTAAGTGAGGAGCTTTCTTTATTGCCTCGTGTACTAAATTTTCTTTCTTTTTATGACTTTTGCTTCCTTTTAACTTACGTGCTGGTGATTGAATTAAAAGTTCTTCATTTCGAATTTTTTCTTTCTTGTTCACTCTTCCTCGAATCATTCATCAATTTTCAATTTGTAAAGAATTTCTATGTGGGAATATTTGAAAAGGAAAAATTTTATAATTTTTCTTAAATTTTGTTTGATGTATTTGTAAGAAAAAGAAAGTTAAAAAGAACTTTTACATGCGATTCATGATATTGAACTGTGCTTTGATGTTTAAAGATAATATATAGAAAATAAAATTTGAATAATTTCTTTTCTTTTGTATCTATGAATTGATTTATGATTTTTTGAATTTTAAATTGATGAATTCGAAGTTAAATCACTTACAAAGGATTTTAAATTTATTTTGTTCAAAGTGAATTATTGTCAAGATGAAACAATTACGATTCAAAAGCAATTTTTAGGCCAAAGAAAAAATTGGCATCGTAAATTGAAAAGCTGATTACAATCAGAGTCCAAATATCGAAAAACGGCTTGTAAAGGCAACAAATAAAATTGAAATTGAATTAGAATCAGTCAAATTCAGCTAATTTTAGATAATGTTCTTAAGTATTCAAGTATTGTTCTCAAGATTATTATGATTTCGCAGAAAATAAAATTTTCTTTATTAACTTGAAAGTTTAACAGAGTTTTGATTGTGTGCTATCATTATCTGCTTAGAATAGAAACATTGTTTTTTGCTTAATCAACTCGTTTTAAGCTGAATTTTACAAATTTTTACTGAGTGTTCAAAAAATGTCAATTTTCTAAAAATGTAAGTAAGCAAAACATTAATTAGATTTACAATTTTTTCAAAAATTCAAAGTCGTTTTGGTTAGCCTTGATTACCGTCTTCCTTCGAAAATAAAAACTATTATATTTGAAAAGAAGAATATGTCCTGAATAATAAAATAAGAACAAGAAATTTTGAGAATTTTAATTGTTTTCATAATTCTTTTGAATTTTTAAAATTTCTTTGAAAATTATTCATTTTTTAATGGTTTTTTCAAAACTGTTTCTTATATTTGACGTTCCTTCTATACGAAGAAAAATTTAAATTTTCTGAATATCTTCAAATTTCAAATAAATGTGATTTTCAAAAAAAATTACAAGTAAAATATTCATATACCACCATAAAACTCGTCTGCCTCAAAACATTTTTTAAATAATAATCACGAGCGGTCGCACAATTTTCAATTTATTCTTAAATTTTCAACATACTACAACAGCAGAAAATAATAATTTTTAATCAAGAAAATGTTGCTTACGGATGATTAAGAAAAATTCCTGCAGTGCTTTAGTGCATTAACCATTATCATTTTCATAATCTTTGGAGAAATAATTTGCATTATTTTATTCATCACATTGATGGTGACCGTTGAGAAATTTATTTTCATTTTCTTATGCCTTATCTTTGATTTAATTAAATTTCTCATGCTGCTTTCTATCCTCGTTATTTATGTTTTCCTTTTCTTACTTTCCATCGTAGATATGCTGCGGATGGATGAGAAAATTTTCTATCTAATTTATTCAATTTACTTCATGATGGACTGTGGAGCAGCTGTTGATGGACGTAGAGGACAAGAGCATGAGCCAGAAACTTGCTAAACTATTTTCAGATTTTCTTTTTTTAAAAACAGTCAGATTTGTGGATAAATTTATTTAATAAATTTAAAATTCACAATTTCTGAAAAATTCTGCACTTTAAAAATTATTTATCTATTAAACTTATCAATACTCATGAGTTAAAGCGAACAAGAAGAAATTATTTAATATCGTTCTTTTCTCATGATATTTTTTGGTAAACTTTTGAATTAACTTGAAATGGTTATATATTAATTTATAGATTTGGTGCGTTTTTTTCGTATGCAATTCGTTTTAAAGTTGTGGTGTAATGAAATATTACTTTTTGTTCCGTTTTAGTATTATATTTTGTTGACTTGTGGAGCAGTAGAGAAAACATAAAATGCTTATTAGATGACAAGATTGAGGCAAGAAATGATGGATTCATTGCAAATGCTATAAGTTCTAAATAACAAAAGTTTTTACTAAGATTGATGAGGAAATGTGTTGCAACAGGCGGTCGTGGTTGCTAGTTGTTATAAAAAAAATTGCTAAAAACTGAATCAAAAATGTACAGGTTTCGTTTGAAAAACCAAAAACGATTTATTGAGCTTGGATTAGAAACAGGAATTCCTTGAAAATGATGTTATTGAGTAATGTAATATAAATTCAAAAGTGGTTTTAAACAACCTTTTATCAATGATAAAATTAATGATGCCACTAAGACAACTAATAGTCACTGTGATTGGTTCACCAATAAATTAGAAAATCCAACAACAAATAAAATTGTAAAACTTTTTGATGAACACAAATCGAATTATTGTGAGAATTATGAAAATGTTCAACTTCCTATTGAATAAATGAAGTAATATTTTTTGATTTAATTCATTTTATTGAATAATTGAATTTGAAATTCTATCTCAATAAATTAATTTTATGTCTATTTACTATTTCGAATATGAAATTTTTAATTCAAAGATTCATGTAGTGGTCATATGCAAATTTAAATTCATTTGAAGGATAGGAAAAGTTTCTATCTCTTGATATTTATTCAATTAATTCAACAAGATTATTTAAAATAAAAATTGTTGTTTATAATATTCACTGAATTGAAACACACAAAATAAAACTTGAATGGACAAAAAAAGTGAAAAAGATGAGAAATTAAATTATTGCGGTTGTAAAAAATTTATTCCTTCGGGACATGGATTTATGCTTCGGCACTCATACACAACTTGCAATTTGCTGTTTCATTCGCATTACTTTTCTCTCTTTCACTTTCGTATAATGCTGGAAGGATGTTCCAACACGAAACAAGAGTAAGCAGAAAAATTCATATCCTCTCCACTTCTGGCAATTAATTTACAAAGCATCTCATGCATGAAAATCATTTTTGCCATTACAATGAATGCTTCCTTTTCTCTCATATCACCAAAAAATGAAGAGAAATCTCCTTCTTTAGCTCTCTTTTGCCCATAGCTACATACATACACTCAACTCAGTTCCTAAATTGAAAAATTAGCAGAATGTATATTCTGAAATTTTGCTCATAGTCGTCATTCGATGGTGTACAAAAAAATAATTGAGAAATCCATTCAAATGTATTCATATCATTCTTTGCTATACATTCATGGATGTGAAGGAATGAATTTATGCTCGAGAATGTGCCTAACCATGCGAACTATTGTTATAGACGTTTTCAAATGAATTTTGATTTCAATTTTTGGTAACAAGCAAAATAAAAAGCGTGTGCATGAGGCTTGAATGAGAGGAAATTGGTGGAAATTTTTGCTTTTCTCGAGCCATACAGGTGGAAAAAACAGTCATTAATATAAAGCAATGAAGCAATGAAAAAGTGACTCAATTTCTATTACATGTTTTAAAAAATTTATTGAAATTTATAGAAATGTTTCGAAATAACTTGAGTTTTCCGAAAATTGCCGCAAACTTTAATGTAGAAATTGCATTTTCATTTTATTCAGTTCGAGTAAACTAAAGCGCAATTGTTAAGAAATAAAGTGTTTAAAAATTGTTCAATAATATCATTCATGTAATTCAACGAGAAAGTAAATGTTTTATTTAATAATTTGGCTTGGTATTATCAATCGAGAATTCTGTCCGTTGAGATTTGAAAATTTTATTGTGTTTTGCACACCCCTTTTCAGTAATTCAAACATTTTCGAATTTTCAAAACCGCGTTTTCGAAAATAATTTTTGTGAAGAAAATTAATCTATCAATGTTTTTAAGCAAAATACTATAAAATGAAGTCTGATTCATGAACAAAACAACATCTATTACTGCAAAAAAATATTAATTTTCAATTGAACAATAAGAATAAATTTTTTTTCAAAATTACTTTTATCAAACTTTTGAAAATTCAAATGATTTCGAAAACTCCTAGTTGCATACCGCTAGACTTTCGGAATTTCCTAACGGTTCGATTGATAATACCAAGTAATTTGGAAATTTGGATTTTATTCCATTTGTTTCTGTTTAGTTTAAAACTAATACTACTGTTATTTAGTTAATAACAAAATTTTTTTATCAAATATCATGAATTCTCGGTAGTTTTATTATTTTTAAAAAAAGTTAAGCAAAGCTTTAGAAAAATTAAGCGCGAAATGTGCATGCTTTTGTTTATGGTAAAATATCAATGAAATTTATGTTAGTTAATATAGAAACAACAGTTTCTTATTTTAATTTAATTTATCAAATATCGTGGGTGTTCTTACCATCAACCATCAAAATGCAAAGATCTTTTTCTCATATTACAAGCAACATAACAAGATAAATTTATTGACAATTAATTTCTTTTGTTTCTTCTTCATCATTCTTAGCCGTGCAGTACACAAGATACAATAATAACAAGCAAGGCAAAACTTTCCATTATTTTTCTTTCATCAAGGATGAGTCGAGAATATTAAATGCTTCCTAAATTTCTTCTTCCTCTTTTGTCTCGAGTGAAACTTTCTTTGATTTAAATTTTTCCTCTTCACAATCTTTACTGCACGTACAAGAGAAACTTTTATTTTCTTTACTGTTTTGAGCTTTCTTTCTCTCAAGCAATTCATTCATTTATAGATGCTTGTTGTCAGATATTTGAAAACTTTCTCGATATTGCTTTCTATCTATATAGTCAGCGATTTTTTGTATCGTCGTTATTGCAAACTGAATGTCAAAAAATTTTATTTCGAAGAAGTAAAAAAACCTTTTGAACTTTGCTATTTTTTTGTCAAATCGTAGAAGGACTGCGATAATTTTAAAAGATAAAAGAAAGAGTTTAATTTTGTTTTTGACAGCTATTTTGGGAATATTGTGTCTTTTATATTGAATTTGATTTTTTTCAACAATGATTTCTTTTTATAAGTGTGATTTAAATCTTGAAAGTTTATAAATAGAAATTTGTCAGACAGAAGAAAATTTCTGTTTATTTTCAAAGAATGAAAACCAAACACAAAAAATCCATTTTCGAATTTCAGCATAAAAAAATTCAGACAGATTCATTACATGGAAAACCAATAAATATAGATAAATTAAACTCCATTCTAAAGTACTGTCTGACTCGCAATTTTCATTGGTAATAAATTATAAATTAATACTTTCGTGATTATCGTCATCGTTCTTCGCCATAATTCTTTTCAATTATAAAACATTTCTCTTTCTCTTTCCTTTTATCTAATATTGAACAGATTTTCAATTATTTCTCTCTACCTTAGCAATCACTATCTTTGCCATTAAATCGAACTATTTGCTGTGACAGTAATAATAAGAACAAGAATAAAGAAGTTCCACCCGCCCTCAACCTCCTCCTCGTCGTTTGACAATAAGGAAAATCATTGCGAACAGTTTTCATTGAAAAGGCAAGTCCATAGTCATGGGTGAAATTAATTTCAAACGCTCTATCGCTTCTATTGCAATCGTTGTAATGGAAAATTGCTGTAAAAACACGTCTGGCTGATATATTGAAATATCGATATCGAAAAGTGCGAACGAGAAAGCGGAAGAGAGAGATGCAAGAGCAAGTAAGAAGTTATAGTTGAATGTTGTTGTGTATTGATTGCAATTTGAAAGCTATATGTATGTTTAGTGTCCGGATGTAATGAAGAAAATATCGATTCGACTTAATGAAAATGGAAGTGTCGGTGAGTTGAGAAATAAATTGAAAATTTCGCTCACTACTTCTATAATTATAAAATTACCTGAGGCATCAATGATGCGCATCGAAATATTTAATTAATTAGAACTGAAAGTGTAAGAGAAATTACAATAATACATTACATGAATATTCAGTTTTCAAGAGGTAAAGATGCAAAAGTGTATTCATTGCATTTAGATGATGTGAGAAAGAGAGAATCCAAGAATGTCACTTTTGGTTATTGAATGCATTTGCAGAACTACTTTTGTTTTTGTCTTCCTCTAGGGGTTGAATGTAACCGATAAATTGGAAAATGTATTATTAATGACAATTTTAAAAATAAATTCAATACAAAAGATTACTTAAAAACACAAATCTTTCAAATGTAGCTAAAAAAAAGATACAAAAATAATCTAAAATACTTAGAATTTTGTTATCAGTTTTATAAAATGAAGAAATTTATTTAAGTTTTATTTGCAAAGGGTAAGAACTTCGGTCTAACGTTTGCTAACGTGCGCTAGCCCTTGAATTTTGTAACAATTGAAGAGTCATTTAGAACTTTCTCTTTTAATTTTCAATTAAAATTCTATTCTACAATTGTTTATTTCTCATTTCTCTCTTATCCAGAGAAAATGTTTACTCAAATCAAAATTGATCCAATACATATTTAACAAAAACCTTCTTGTTTATTTCTCATATATCCATTGTGTTACATAAATCATTCATTCGGAAATGCATTCTTCATTGAAGCATATTGAATGAACTTTTTTTAGATAAAGCGTTGAGTAAATATCCGTTCTATGCATTGTTACCTTCGAAAATAGAAAGAGAAAAGGAGGATCAATCTATTTCATATCAATTTCAACTCGAAAGACCAATTCTATATTTTTTTTTGCCTTTGTACTCTTGATAATTCACGATTCATTGAAATAGAATTGATACACTCGAAGATGGAGTTTTCTGTCTACAATTTTCAAAATTTGCAGAATAAAAAGGCAGCACAAATGTACGCATTTAGTCACATTTTAACTTACAGTTCAATGAACCTTAAAATGTATAAATTACCATGAAAATGGCAATTCTACCTTCAACTCAACCATCCATTAGTCCCATTTCGCTCGATATACTTACTAAACAAACATATATTTGTACAGGCATTGAATTTAGAACTGAAAGAAAAGTTTTGCTTTTTCTCTATCTTTCTCTCTCTCTCTCTATATGTATGCTGAGAAAGGTTGAATTGAAAAATTTTCAGCATAACTGATTTCAAATGTACACACACATAAGTTTATTCTACTAGGTTAAATTCTCTAGATGTGATCATTTGGGAATATTGTTTGTAGAGAGTACTTTTTGAAAAGATTCTTGAAAAAATTGAATTTGAAGAAGCAAAAGGTTGTGTTTTATTGACACAATTAGGTCAAAGGCATTGCAAACATGAGGTTGATATGATCTTTACAAAAAAAAATCTGAAAAAGAATTTGTCTTTAATTTCGGCTCAAAAATGTATTAACAGAAAAACGTTGACCAATTACAGATTCAATCCAATTGATATAAAACGAAACTGCAGTGTAGACATTCGGAAATTGTGCCGGCACATTGACACACAATTCTCCATTACGGAAGGAAGCGATACCGACGAGAATACGATTAATTAATAGTGGTGCTCCCATATCACCTGTAATTTTGAAATTATGAAATATTTTTTAACGAACTTTTTCTTTCAATTTACCTGTACAAACGACGCTTTTATCCATGGCACATATATTTTGAAAGAATGGCTCCTTCGTTTCACCAACTGCAGTTAAACATTCTGAATGGGACAATACAATGACGTCTGCACGATGTAATTGATGATTTGTGATATTTGGGCCCTAAAACCAAAGAAATTTTATTGTCAATTTATTACCCATGCAAGCTTTACTCACAGTTGCTCCCCAACCTACATGACAGCAATGATATAGAAATCAATAATAATACAATTTTTATATTCAATTTTCTTTGCACTCACCAGCATGAGTTCCAACTGTTCCACTCTGAAATCTCGATCCAGTTACCGAAAGATGAGCAAATGGCTCGTAAAAGTTATCAAGATTAATTTCACTTTGTAATTCAATAATGCAAATATCATTTTCGTATGTCGTATAATTGAAGTCCGGATGAAAGATAATCTGACTAATGCCAACATTGTTGGGGCCATCACGTACGCCCGGACTAATCACTGTGTTTCCAAACTCAACGACTAATTGAGGAACATTACGTCGTGACATGCAACGGGCTGATGAGAGGGCATATTTGTTACTTATTAAGATGCCTGTGCAAAGTTGTAGTGTTGATTGTTGAATTGAGATCTAAATTGAAGGGTTTAAATAAAGTGAAAGCGTAATAAAGTAAAAAGTTTACCAGGAAAGGAAATTCTTTTATATCTGTTTCAACACCATTGCTAATGAAAGGAGAATTTTCAATTACTCCTACATAAAATGAAGAAATAAAAGCCAAAAAAATTGAAAGTTTTACTGAATTCATTCTTTGTTGATTGTTTTTTAAAATAATACTGAAATAAGTAACACAAAATAAACACAATAAAATACAAGTAGCTTATCAATTTCTTAGTAATTTATTGATAAAGACGAAATAAGATTACGATGGAGATTTTTAAAGGTATTTACCATTTCACAGTAATCATTGAAAGTTTATCTTATCAGACTTAATTTACTGAGATAATTGCTTATTTTTGCACTCAAAGAAATTTCTTATTTTGAATAAATTTAAAAAACTAACCTTGACCAGTTAAACTTGAAATAGCCAACATTTCCTCGTTCTCAATTGAGTGAGTGCAATTGAACTGAAAAAAAAACCAAGCTCTGCAATTATTCTAGCTGACTTGATACCAAATGTTGAGAAAAAATTGATGCTATTAAATCTATTATCAAGCTTTGTTAGCTATTGTTTTTGTTAAGGTGATATTAGATTTTTTACACCTCAATTACTTAGTATATAATCAAATTGAATTAGCAAATTTCAGTTTAGTTTTGAAGCTTGAAACTTAAAAATCGAAATGATGAAAGCTGTTATTTCTTTTGTTGTTACTTATTTTGTGAGTTTTATTGAAATTTTAATGAAATTCAATAAAATTAATTTGTTCAAAAGTTTTTTAGCAATGTAATTTTTGCACAAGATCCAGCATGCAAGGATAAATTAAAAAATATTTTACCTATGGAGGTAAATTTAATTCTTTTTCAATATTTTTAATTTTTATTCAAATGTTAAAGTACAGTCTAAAAAGTTTGCCGAAAATTTGACCGAAATGTCAGCAAAGGTCTCTTTTCGACTTTTTATCAAAATGAAAAATGTAAAATGAATTGTTTATTAGCCATGAGTATAAATCGGTTCAAATTCCAAGAAATTTGAATTAACTTCAATCGGGTCATTTGTGCAATAGCTTGCACATTTGTTGTTAATTTGGTAATATTAATCTTAAATTTTTCATAGTCTTGTTGCGACATGCCTGATTTGCTTGATGAGAAAATGATTATTCCAATAATTACTGACTTAGAAAAGAAATTCAACAGCACACCGCTTCTTTTAGAATGCGTAAGAATTTGAATAATTTTAAAAATTCATAATTATTAATCAAAAAAATTTTATTCAAGATGATTGATCAAGAAGTTATGAAAAAATTGGGCTTAGAAAAAATTGACAAAGTGAATACGAAAAAATTGGCTCAAGGACTTCTGAAAGGCTCTCCTTGGTTAGCTCCAGTTGAAGCAGCAATTGATGACTGTGTTGATCGAATTCCAAAGTTTGCCCCAGTTTATCAAAAGAGCTATGATATACCAAAAGAAAAATGTGATGCACAATACGCATTTTTTAATGATTGCCTTGAAGCTGTTGCATTTAGTGTAAGTAAATTACTCTTTTAATCAAATTAAGTTCCTTCAATTAATTTTTTTAGAAATGTTTACCACAAAATTGGACCACATCTGAAAAATGCGAAATCACCAAAAAATTTGTTGTTGAATGCCAAAATGATGAAGCCATGATAAAATTCACTGATATGCAGAGAAATTTCTTTTAAATTCAATCTGTCTCAAAATTGTGTTAAAAATGTTTGTCAAAAACATTTCAAATGACAAAAAATGCTAATAAATATTTTTGTTTCTAAATAAAATATCATTATTATTTGCTATAAAATATTATTTTTTGTTTTGATTGTCACAATTCAGTAATGATTATTTAAATGGAATAAAATATTTGTCCATAGTATTTTTAGTCTCAGTTGTTATTTCAATGATGCAAAAGTCTCAATTAGAAATGTTTGAAATAATTTCTTGTTTTTTTTTGTAAGCAAAGAATCAATGAAATAATTCTGTTTTGACTTTTCAGCTTATTTTTTAATAGCAAGTGTTATTATTTATTTATTAACGATTTTTATATAAACTTGATTACTTTAAAATTTTGTTTATAAAATTTCCTACTAGATGTCGCTGATAAAATTTTAAAAATCTTAAAGTTTGAAATTTCTAGCTTTTTCGCTAGATGGCGATTATTATTTTTTACGTTTTTAAATTTAAAGAATTTCTAGGTGATCTCAAGCTCAAATTGTAAATGTTTAAAAAAATTAATTTTAAAATTTCTATCTCTTTCTAATTTTCACCTTTTTTCGAAATTAATTTTCGAATAAAATTATTTTGTTGATGAAATTTCAGCTTATTTCTTATAAACTCATAACATTTTTGAATCATTTCTTAATCTTTAGACACTGGAGATAGTTTTTTTTTACAAAATATAAAATAAATTTTTATTTTAAATTTATTTCGAAAAAGTGTAGTTAGGCTCCTTAAAAAAGAGAATTTCAAAAAAATTCGGATACTGTAGCCAAAAGTTAGTTTTAAAAAAGTAGTCATATATATTCTTAATGAATTCGAAAATGATGAAATTTTCATGAAAAATATTAGTTCTTTCAATTTTATACATGATGTGAAACAAATATTGACTTTTTAAAATTTTATTGTTTTATTTTTAAGTGAAAAAGTATTTATTACTTAAAAATTTTAGGCAAAGTTTAAAACATTTGGAAGTTGTCAAACCACAATCATATTCATTTTAAAATATTTACAAACTTCAAAGTAAAAATTTTTTATTTAAAAATTTTGTAATACTTGGTAAAAGAGTTCTTAAAATGATGGAGTAAAAATTGACAGTAATGTTTTATAAATAACATAATTTTTTTATGAAAATTCTACATTTTCCCCGAGCTTTTAAATATTTGTCATTGATTGACTTTCAAATTCATTTTCATTCAATGTTAATACTTGTCAGATTATAGTCATCGCGAAAAACAAATTGATTCAAAATAACACACATTATTGATGATTTCAACTGGAAACACCATAAAATTTCACTTTTAATGTCAAAACATTTGTTATTGAAAACGTCATATTCGAGTATTTTTTAAAGTTTTATTTAAATAAGAGGTAAAAGTGAATTTGACTCTAGTTTGTGAATATTATCAGAGTAATTTAAATCACATTAGAAAAAATGTTAAAGATTACTATTTTGATTGTTTGCTTTGTGAGTAAATTTCTAAAAACAATATGAAAATAATATTTGAATATTAAGTTTCTAGGCAAGCATTAATTTTGTTTTTGGAGATGGAAATTGTGCTGAAAGAATGAAAAATCTTCCTCCAATGAGTGTAAAAATTTAATACCTTGTTTAAAATTTATATAAATTAAAAAAGAATTTTTGTTCTTAGAAATGCTGTAAAGAACCAGAATTGTTTGATGAAAAACAATTCGAGTCTATGTTTCAAGAGCTGAAGAAAAAATTCGAAAGTAATCCAAATTTGTTACATTGTGTAAGTAAAATTTAAGTTTATAGTCAAAAATAGCAAATTCGCAGACAAAGGTAAAATAGTTTGTTACGAAGACAACTGATAGTTAAAGCTACTTTATTTTTAATCTAAATTTATAGCTGAAGACAAAGACTGACGCAGTTTGTGCAGATTTTTTTTATCATTGTGTTTGAATTTTTTTTAAAAATTTTAGATGACAGAACAAGAAGCAATGAAAAAGCTTGGACTTGAAAAAATTGATAAAGAACAATATAAAAAGTTCATTCAAAAACTAGTAAAGGAGCCTTGGTTATCAGTGATGGAAAAATCAATTGACATTTGTATTGATAAAATTCCTGAATATGAATCAATCTATCAAAAGCAGTATAATTTTACAAAAGATCAATGCAATACACAATATTGCTTTCTTCTCGACTGCTTTGAAGTCGTTGATTTTCTTGTGAGTTAAAAGTTTTATAAGTTTACAATTTACTCATATTTAAATCTTTACAGAATTGTCCCGCTGATAATTGGACTAAATCTGACCAATGTTTAGCAGCTAAACAATTTGTTGTTGATTGTAAAACTGATGATTCTTTACATGACTATATTCACATGGAGGATTAATAAAGTTGTCTTATGAAAAGAAGAAATGATTAAAATTTTTAATATTTTATGTGTTAAAAAATTTTAAATAAAGAAATTAAATAAAATTTAAAAGTTAATCAATAGACAAAAAAAGAGATGATGAAACTAAATTTACTTCTTTAACTTCTTTTTTCGATATAAATTTAAACTTGCTAATTGGTTTTTCTGTTGTTACGATTTTTCGCTACTGTTAATTGTTGTTTATTGGAAATATCTTTGATTTGCCCGAGTAACCAAAAAAAAAAAACGATTTATATGGTATACTGCGGAAAGTTTTAAAGTAAAAATTTTCGATACTCGAATATAAATGAATTTTCCTTTAACTGATTCGATGTTTGACTAATGTTGTGATAATATCATTCCCATCTCTTGTCTTCATTAAATTAGATCATTGAAATGATGATTCAATCGTTGTATGATGGAATAT
>JACWBX010003010.1:29234-39258 GCA_014622435.1 Polypedilum pembai
GGATCTAATAAAGCGTCTTTATGCCAGAAAAAAATTAAAACTTTATTTGAGCTAAAAAAGTTTTATGAGACATAAAAAGTTTGTATGGAAAAAAATTTATGAGTGTCATAAAGTAGACTTTTTATGCCTCATAAATAGCTTTATTAGATCCAACTTTATGCCAGTTAAAAAGTTTTTCTCTCTGTGTACATTATGAATTCAAATTTATTAATTTTTCTAGTTCACAAAAATCAACGCAGATGAAGATTGTGTCACAAAGGCTAAGAAAATCACTGTCAATATGACTGTTTGCTGCAAATTTCCTGACTTTTTTGATCCAAAAATCTTCAATGAAACTTTCGATAAAGTCAAAAAATCTGATGTTGCTGTAGTTGGCACACCATTATTTGATTGTGTAAATTTTATTAGAGTTGTTACGCCGATTTATAGACATTAAATAATGACTACAATGAAAACATCGGCAAACAACCTCGAAATTTATAAATTTATTAGTTTGAAAAATAACATATATTAATTTTTAGCTTGTTGAGCAAACGCTTTACAAAGACCTCAAACTTGTCGATAGTTCGGGAGAAATTTTATTTGATAAAATCAAAGATTATGTCACAGAAACAATTAAAGACGCTTCATGGGCTAAAATTGTTTATGCTGCTTTTCAAAAATGTTCAAAGGAAGCAATAAAGTATGGTGAAACTTATCAAAAATTAACTGGAATTCAAAAAACAACTTGTGATTTTAAATACGATGCTATTTCTGATTGTATTGATATTGCTTCACTTGGAGTAAGTTTTAAATTGAAATTTATCAATAAATCACTTTTTTATAAATTTTTTTAGCAATGTCCAAAATGCTCATGGACAACTAATGATGCTATAACAAGTAGTTGTGACTTTTTGATGAATTTCATCAATGATTGTTACAAAGATATTGCTGCTATCAACGAATTTTTAGATCATCAAGAAGATTAAAATTATGCACAATTAATCTGTAATTCACTTTTTTACAAGGGATATAATCTCTCCGGAACTGAAGAAATAAATTTATCTCTGAAATAAATATATTTTAAATCTCAATTTATATCTAATTATTTTCAAATAACTCTGATTATTTGCAATTATCTTTCAAAAATAAATATCTTTAATTATCTCGTAAATTTTGTAATTTTCACTCATTGCTTTTTTATTTAACAATAAAATTTATCAAGTTTCACTCTTTAACTTGTAAAAACATTCGCATTTTCATATTGAGCATTGTGTTGTCCATAATCCAATTAATGTATGGTGCGACGGAAGTGAAAACTCCTGAGTTATAAAAATTGATTACGTGGGATTAAAATTTCTATACAAATGTAAATTGCTATGGGACGAAATTGAAAAATTTGTCAGAATTTTTTTTTATTGTTTCATCTTATAGAGCATAATTATACGATTCTTAAATAGCTGAAATCATAAATTTAGATGCTACCGTTCTCGAGAAATCGTTATTTTTGTGTTTAAGCAAAGATTAAATTTTTAAGATTTTTGACTCTATTCAAACTTCACTAGCTCAGTCAAATTTTAACCGATTGAGCTCAAATTCTTTTTGTTTGATAGATATTTGTTTTTTTACGCACATTTTGATGTATAACATGTAGTATAATTAAGCTCTATAAGATGAAATAATTAAAAAATTTCTGACGAATTTTTCAATTTCGTCCCTTAGTGTGTTCATACCTGGGAACGGGGGTACTGTGCATGGTTTTACAGACCAACTGACTATACCAACTTGAACACTATCAACGAGCAATGGACCACCTTATATACAGTTATCTTATCAATTTCTTGCTCTTATCATAATGAAACTTCATTACATACCTGAATCTCGTGCACATGCGAAAGCAGAGAAACAAAAAAGAAAATTGAGTTTCAAATTAGATTTTGCTAATGTTTTTTGCTACTTATCATTGCACTGTCCAATATATCCACCAATCTGTCCTCCACAAATGTTGTTGAAGAGAATACTGCCCGGCTCATGAAGTGCCGCGCAATCATGACTGCTGAAAATTTGATATGCCGCTTTCTGAAGCGTAACGCTTATGGGCAATCCTGTTCCCACTCGTCCCCAGCCTGTTTTTGAAAATTTGATAAGCATTCAAAAATAACTTGAAAATGTATCTCTGATTCACCTGCTACGACAGCCGGTGTGCCTGTCGGGAAATAATCACTCGGAATGGGCAATTTCACTTTATATTCAAATAAACCAACCGCCATTGCTGTTTTTGTTTTAATTAATCCAATGTCGTTAATTAGTGTGAATGGATCATATTTTTCATGCCAAATTATTCGCTCATAAAGTGCAATATTTACACCTCGCGATTCATGTGAAATTACTGTCATTCCATATTCGACTTGATTGCCTTCAGTAACGTCACCATAAAGACAATGAGCTGTTGGAAAATGTCCACTTTAAAATTAATGCAATGACATCGCCAACATCATTATCCATACCTGCCGTGAGCACCCAGTATTCATTCATAATTGTTCCGCCACAATAGTGAAGCCACGTTGTTGAATTAAATTCCCATTGTAATGAAGCCATAAATGGAAATTCTTGAATCGTTGTCGAAGTTCCATTCACAATGTTTGGGGCAATATCGAAATTTTTCTGTGGAATAATTGCTTGCACTGTGACCGCAACAAATGCGAGAAAAAATGCTTTAACCAGCATTTTTTGTTTGTTACGAATTACAATACGATACTGATGATGGTTTCAAATGTAACTATTGGGTTTTATATAATTTGATAAAACATGGTTTATTATGGTGATAAAACAAGATAGGGATTAAGAGGAATTTTTTTATGATTATTGGCTGGAAGAGATTAGATTAAAAGAGAACAATTAAGTGTCAATTAGTGTTTTTTGAGCAAAAGTGATAAGAAGAAGAAGAATTATTTTTGAATGAAGATAGATTTATTTTTTATTTTTCGGTTAAATTCCGTTTGAAAATATTTTATTTTTGCATTTTATTATTTATGATAAATTATAAAATATTTATAAAAAAAGAAAATTTTGTACAAAGCAGATAAATTGAACAAAATTATATAAACATTCTTTAAAATTATATTCAAATGGTTATTCTTAAAGTAATTTTATAAAGTGAGATATTGATTTCTTTACTCTTTTAATTCTTAAATATTGACTTAAAAACAATAAAATAAAACATCATCAATTGTATCAGTAATCCACATTAAATTGTTTTCGCTTGAAGTTCCGTTGAACTTTTCAGCTGCGATGTGATTCATTCAAGATTGAATTTCATTCATTTCTTTTTTGGAATTTGTTGTTTTCAAGCTTTTATCGTTGTAATAAAACTAATGACATTGATATCAAATCAAATTGATTGTTTTATCCAGTGTGTTGAACGAAGCGGTCTTGCAAGAAGGAATTTTTATTGATGATTTGAGTTACACAGACAAATATACAATTTAAGTGAATTGAAATCAAATAAACCAACAACAGTTTGTTAAACAATTGACCATGTTTATTGTTAACCTTGCAATTTCACCTTCTAAATTTTTATTGTGATTATCTGCTTTGAACGTTTACATTCAAAAACTTTTTAAGTAAAAACAAACATTTTAAAGCTATTTGAAAACTTTTTTATTCAATTTAAATGGCTAGCAATTATAAAAAAATTCTTTTTCTTTTTTCAATCTATGAAATCAAATAAAAGAGCATGCAAAGGACAGCATAGAATAAAATTGATTCATTGACATCCATTAATAAAATTTTTCTCTTCAATAATTCAATTCAACACTTGAGTGCACTTTCGCAATCGCAATTTTCTTCTTCTCTTACAGATGAAATGAAATGAATGGAGATCACTAACAGGTGCTTGTGCAATTTAATATTTAAATAAATCTCTACCTTCCCATAGAAATCGCTATTGCTATCAGATTACAGCGGCACTTGAAAAAGTAGAAAAAATTGAATTAATGTTCATTCATCTCAGCTGTAGTTGCAGTGACTGAGGTGATAATCGAGTATAAAATTTATTGCATTTTTCTACCTTTCTCTCTAAACTCTTCATTCATTCGCTTCCTTTCATCCCTCAGCGATTAATTATTAAACTTTATGATCCATTTGGCTGCAATCAAGTATGTAAATGAGGCATTTCATAACGCTTCATACCATATTTTTTTTAATATCCTCATGAAGCACTTCTCATTTGCAAGTCAAAATGGCTTTTCAATTTCTCATATTCGAACCTTTTAGCCGACGGTTTGAAATTAATAAATTCAGATCACATCAATTTGACTTTTTTTTAACACATGCGACTTGTATGAGCAAAATCGAGAAAAAGAATATTTAATAGACATTTACCAATATTGTTGCGTGAAAAATGAACGACAACGAGTGAATGGAATGTTTGAGTGACACTTTCTGTGTTCATAAAATGGATGAATAGAGATTATTGAGAACACGAGAGTTTCAGTATTAAAATCTCGTAAAATATTAGAAAACGTGTTCGATTAAAATAAAAAAGCTTCAGCGGTGCATGCAATTGATGTGAAATTTTAATTATAAATTTTTAAAAGAACAAAATAATTCTTAGAAAGCAAATCAGAGATTGGAAATAAAAGAAATTTTGAAGACGGTTCAACAATTGATTCAAAATTTTTATTCTAAATTAAAGATAAAAAATATATATCGTCAGTTTAAACGTTTCTTAGATATTCAAAAGTTTTGTTAATGAAAAAAAAATTCCATGCGTCTCATGGCATATGTCAATATGCTTTTATAGCAGTTTAAATTTGAAGTAAAATCTTTCCGAAGAATCCTTTGGTGAAAATTAAATTTTTCACATCGTATAACATACGTGTAACAAAAGAGTTTCCCTGTGTAGGCACATATGTAGGTATTTATTTTGTAATGAACAGAAATATGTTTGAGTGACCTTTTCAGTTCTTTAATATGAAATATTTTACCATAACAACAATTTGTAAATAACTTCGAAATATGAGAATTTAATTAATTTTCCTAGATTTGTTTTAAACTTGAGATAAGATTTAAGATAATTTTCAAGTGTCAAATAGACAAATAAAAGTTAAATTTCTTAGAAATCACATTTTTCATTTTCTTATGAATTTTATTTAGAGAAGTTTGTTATTGAATTCAATGAATTTTATAAATTGCGTTTTAACAAGGAAATCTTATCTTAATTTCGTATTCTTTTTTTCTTCAACCTCAAGATTCATAAGCCTTTAAAGCAGCATGAAAATAAACAGTTTTTTACACAACTCCAAAAAAAGGAACAGGCACTGAGCCTGAGAAAAAATTTATTGTTCCAATTTTATTCCATACTTTTTATCGTTCACGTTTCATCACGGATTATGTGTTGGGATTTTCATAAATTTCTTTTCGTTAATCCACATCAGTTGAGAGTTTTTTCATTCACATTTTGTTGTTCCCTTTTATTTTTTGCCATCATCACATAAATCCAATACTTTACTTTATTTATCCGTGACAATATCGCACAGCTTCAATGTCTTTCTTGCCGCTGTGTTAAAAATTATTTTCCATCATTATATTTACCTTTGCTGCAAAGAAGTGAAGCATTTACATAAAATACAATTTTTCGTTTTTATCTATGGTGAATGAAAAATCTAACAATAATTTATTTAATCAGTGTATCATAGTTAAAGTTTTAATAAAATTTAAAAAAAAGATTTTATCAGACACTTTTTTTTATTGAGTTTCAAGCCTTTATCTTTCAGTATATAAAATTTTAAAATGAATGTAATTTGTGCTTTCAAAATGACTGATTTACTAAAAAGAAGGAATTTTCACTACCTACTCAATGTTTGAAATTTTTATTTTTTAACATCACTTTATTCAACCTTATCTATAGCTTTTCATTGTTAAGTATATGTTTGGTGGATGTGGAAGAAGGTTATATAAATACTGAACAACTGAGATCAGCCATCAAACAAGCAATGCTACTTAGGATGATGTTGAAATGTTGATGGCATTCTATCCTCTCTCGACAAGTATGCTAACATCTCACAATTTTGACATTATATTCATGCTGATAATGGCAATTGAGATAAGATTAACATTCATGAAAATTCACATTATAAGAACACGTGTAAGAAATTTTCACAAAAGATCTCTGCATGTATTTAGTAAGATTTAAAAAATCATTGGAATTTTTAAATTTAACGATTTTTAAAAATTTGGATTATTTCACTGTTTTGAATATTTTCGCCATTAGTCCCTTATTTTTTTTACCTTATCTAATTATTCTTGCACAACGAGCCGGAAGTGAGGGTAGATTTTCTCATGAATGAAATTGACAATGACAACAAATGATGGTGAAAAAAATTAAAAGCTGTAAATGGCGTCGTAAAGCAATTGCTCGCAATTCTCCAACTACTGCTCATTCATGTTCTCTTTTTTCATGCAAATTTAAACACATTAATTTAAGGTACCTCTGTTGTGAATCTTTAATTAATGAGAAATATTTTTCCTTCATTCTCTCCCTTCCTTCGTGTATGAATGTATGTAAACTCATACAAATAGCGATGAGATGATAACAACAGCGGTAGTGGTGGAAAAGGTAGGTAAAAGAGAGAAGGGTGATGGTGATGATAACAGAAGGCACAGCACGTAAAACGAAATGTTTTTTAATATTTGATTAACCGAGAATCTTTCATGCGAAATTTAATTCGAAAAAGCAAAACTTGGAAGAAGTTTTTAGCGCATTTTACAGTCGATTTGTAAATAAAATTGTTAATTTTCAAAAGTTTTTTGCGAAAAATAAAATTTTTGAAAAGCTTTTATCGAAAATAAATTTAACTGTTCGGATTGAGAAAAAAAACAATATCTTTCGAACTTTGTGTTTGAAAAAATCGTTACATTAAATTTGAAAGATTTTCATTTGATTTTGATATAATTTTGTTAAAAATGTTTTTGATTTGAAAAATGTTCATGTGTAATTGATAGGTATTTAATAGACCTATAATTGAAAAATATGTTATATTTAAATACTTGACTGTTGATGTCAAGGATTTTTCATTCATTTTTCCCGTTGTGAGTATAAATAAGAAAATTATAAATTATTGCTAACTAATCAAAAATTCAAAAAGGCAAATACTCAGTGCATGAAGAGAAAAACTTTCGTTTGTTTGTAACTGAAACTTTATCTCAAAGTTTTCTTAGGCAAGAGTTTACATTGATTCGATTCAGATAATGAAATTTTTACGTGCTTGGGACGTTTGGGAATATTTTAAGTTTTTGGGCGATAAATTATAGATGAGTGGATAATCGGAGATTTATGAAGCCCTTTTAATTAAGCATCTCCAATATAAAACAACTTTACAAGCATGATATACTACAGTCCCTTCTCAAGAAAGCAATTTTCAATTTATTGGAAACTCTTCTGTTCATTATTGCCACTCAAACGTTTTAGAGAAAGAGGAGGCGGCTGTTGACATTCAAAGTCATCGATATAGGCATCCATTAAGACGACAAGAGTGATGCTATGCAGCAAAGTCTTACACAGAATTTGCGTAACAATAATTCGACCCACACGAAAATACAAAGGGCTCAACAAGAAAAAGGACATAAAAGAAACTTTTTCAATAATTCTCCTTCTGCTTCTCCTTGATCATCTTTTCACTGACATGAGATGGAATTTTTCTTTCTTTTTGCTTTTTTTCTCACTGACTTTTTTTTTACAGTTGTTCTATTCTCAAACGCTGTTTGTTGTTGTAATTTTGCCTTTTTATTTTCTTTTTATCTCCACTCACTTTGCATGTAATTTTGGAGCCTTTCGGTTGTAAAAATGAAGCATACAGAGAAAGATATAGGCGAAAGACATTTATGTGTTTATGCGAGAGCAAAAGAGATCTCATCTGAAAATCCAGAATTAATTGATGAGGGTGCAAAGGGCTTGTGCTAGGATGTAATAAATATTTAGCACACAGAACGTCTTTTTGGTATCTTGGATATCTTGGCTTTATATAGTAAAAATTTTGCTTCTCTTTTATCCTATTTTGTGTACTCGAACGACATCAAAGGATAAAAATCTTTTCTTACTTAAAAGAATGTGTACACTTGAATATGTCAATATGAGGTCAACGAATACACAAAGGAAAAAGGAAGTGAAAAGAAATGATTAAAAATTTAAATTAAATAAATTTTTAGAAGATATTTTTTAATAATTTTCAAAAATAAAAATTTATCTTTTTTTGAAATTATCGAGGAGTGAGAGCTTCGAAGTAAAGTGTAGAAAAATAAAAAAAAAACAAACTTTTGAAAAATTTCTTAAATTTTCTTGAATTTATTTTCGTAGACTTATTTAGATTATTTCTGCCAATTTTTTATGTGAACGTTGAAAGCAAGGGGATGGACACGGTGGCGAAAGGGCGAAAAAATCTAAAAGGGGCGAATTTTTATAATTTTTTCAGTGAAACTTTTGAGATCGCGGTTTCAAATCTTGATCAAAGCTAAATTTTTTAAATAAAATAATCAAAATGCATCAAAAGAGTTAGAAAATTCTATGTTAAAACAGGAAAAATTAAAACTTTGGGGCGAAAAGGGCGAAAAAATTTTTTAAGTTTTCGCCTCCGTGCCCATCCCCCTGGTTTAAAGTTTGAGTACTCAAAGAAAGTGTAGAAAAATGAGGAAAACAGAGTAAAAAAGAGAAAAAATTAAATTTTTCTTCGAAGTTGTCAACCGCTCAGAAATTATTAATTTGAAGTTTTAATGGTTTTAATAATTATTTTTAAATTTCGTCAGTTTTATAAAATCAGTATCAAGAATTTAAAATTGATAGCTTAACGGTTTTGAGAATTCAAATTTGAAAATTTTGTTTTAATTTTATCAAATCATAAACAAATGTACATCATTAAAAAGCTAAAAAAAGTGTGGTAAAAAAAATATTGCTTTAAGCTAAAAAGCTTTAATGTCATGTATAAAATCCATCCTAAAGCGAAACATAGAAGAAAAGATAAGCCCAAAAATAAGCGCATAAAGTATCCCTTCTCTATGGAGACTTTAATTCATTTCGTAGAAAAGGATATCAAATTAGAAGACCGTCCAAGGCTATCGCATCAAAGCATCTCCTGCACACTAAGTAAATTATTGTTTTCTTTCCTTCTCCACTTGTTATCCTTTCCTTTTCATTGCATCTTCTCTTTTTTAGATCTTTATTTTTTAATACAAAACAATGAAGTAAAGCAACAAAAAAGGAAAAAGAAAAATTTAACTAACGAACATAATCACAACGCAAGGCGTTCATTTGACTTGAAACAAAAAAAATAAAGAAGAGAAAACTTGTGGCTTTTATTGCCTTTCTTCAGCATCAGTTCAGTGAAAAAAAGAAGAAATTTTTTATGAGTTATAAAATATGTTTCGCATGTTACAAGAAATACAATAAAATATCATGTCTTGGTCTTATGTGTGTGAGGAGCTTTATGTTGTACTTGGCAGCTCCCTTGCTCTTTTCATTTCTATTTCAGGGAAAATATTTATTGATGTGTATGTACAAAACAACATTTCGCTACTACAGAAAAAGCAAACAAAAAAAAACAATAAAAAAATTTCTGAAAAATTCCTTCTTCCCAAACCCACCTATATATATGTACAAGAAGGAGGAAAATTTTTTCTAGCTCAAGGGCACTTGAAACAAAACGATTGCCTGCCGACTACAATATTGTGTTTTAACTTACAAGAAATACGACATATTACAATTTCACATGAGAATTTAATGAAGCGAGAACAATGAAGGCAGAAATGGGTGGAATGTTTGCTAAAATTCCCGAACGAAAATAAAAAAATTGAAGGCATAGATAAATTGTAAAGTCATGAACATGAAAAAATAATATTTATTTACTTGCTTGTTATTGTTCTCTATACATATATCGTTTGTATATACAGTAGCGCTCAAAAGTATACGAACAAACACAAAAATGAGCATAACTTTTGATTGCAATGTCCAATTGAGCTGAAATTTTGCATAGAAACAGCATTTAATAAGTGC
>JACWBX010003012.1:0-11011 GCA_014622435.1 Polypedilum pembai
AAACTCCAAGTATTCGTTAACAAATGCCTTAGAGTGATATGCGGCATCTATTATCCTGATACAATCAGTAATACTGACTTGTACACTCGGACTGGACAAAGTCAAATAGCCAATGAAATTGGCAGACGTAAATGGAGCTGGATTGGCCATACCCTAAGGAAGAGCCCTGATGACATCACCAGACAAGCGATGTCTTGGAATCCGCCGGGCAGACGCAAGCAAGGACGACCTGCAGTTACCTGGCAATCGTCTGTTCGTAATGAAGCAGCTCAACAGGGCAAAAGTTTCAATGAGCTGGTGGATCTTGCAAAGAATCGAATTAGATTCAAAAGTTTTGTTAGCGCCCTACGCTTCACAGTGGAGCAATAGGAACTCATCATCATCATCAACTTGTTGGCATACCAACATATAAAGAAAAAAAGCTGAAGTCTTATTTAAAAATTCCATATCCTTTTTTTTCATACATTTCATCATGAGTAAAAAGCAAAAGTAATGTTGACATGATATAAAAGCTCATCAAAGTCAATTTATGCTACTTTTTCTTGCCTCTTCAAAGCATATATGATTAGGAGCGCGTTGAAAAATTTGTAAAAATGATAACTCATGACACGCTCACATTTCTTCATTTCAAGTATTTTGTTTTTTTTCAATATAAAAGTATGAGCTCTTAGAAAAATTAAAATTTTCATAAGAATTATTTTTGGTTTTTAAATATAAATGAAAGATTTGATAAAAAATTACTTTTTGTTTTGGGTTAACTTGAACAAATTCATTTAAAAATTTTAAATAAATTTAGTAAATAAAATTCATTTACTTGTATTATAGCTAGTTCGATGCTAAAGGAAAAAGAAATTATAATGTTTTAACATTTTACAAAAGTTATTTCCGTTTTCGTTTGAAGCTTTTTTATATTTAAATAAAATTAATTTTTTGCAAAAACAATTTAAAAATCTAATCTAAAATAATTTTATGATATGAACATAAGACATAAAAAGAAAACATTTGAAAATTTTTTGTTCTTGCAATATACGAACGCAAAAAGAAATTTTCAGAATCCTTCACTGCTGAAATTATTTATTATTTTATCACAATAATATTTTATTAATAACGGAATGTAAAAATATGCACTGAGAAAATTTTTTTTAACTGACATAAAGTTTGTGCCAAAAAAGCATAGTTATGAGCCATAAAAAGCAAACTTTATTAGATTCATAAAATTTTTTATAAAATAAGCGACATAAAAATTTTTATGAGTTTAAAGTTTGCTTTTTAGGACTCATAGCTGTGCTTTACTGGCACAAACTTTATGCCAGCTAAAAACATTTTTCTCAGCATGTATTCTAAATTTTCGATGAAGAATTTTCATCTTCTTTCAATGTTTTTTCAGCTGGTGACACCTTTCAGACATCAATCTTACAAAGTTGATTGTGATTTAAAGAAAGTAAAAGAAGACGAAGCTATTTTTCTATGTCGTTGTTCATTTTGATTTGATGTGTCAAAAGATTGATAAACATCAGTTTTTTGTACATCTGACATGGTTTTAGTGGAATAAATTTCTGAATTCAGCACATATGTTTCTTTCTTGTGAGAAAAAATTTATTATTTTTATAAATTATTTGAAGCATCTTGAAACAATAAAAAAAATAAAATGTGTTGAAAAATACAAAACGACAAAGAAATTGTTCCAATTTTCTCACAATTTCTTGTATCCATCAGAGACAAATTGCTATTGTCCATCTCTATGGCTACACGTACATGACTCGATTAGTTGATTTCATTAGTTTGATTGATTTGATAATGAAAATCATGTCGGATTTTTTGTCTGTATATGACATATGGGACATACTAGAAAAGTAATTTCTTCTAAATTATTTATTTTTATTTTCAAGTGTTATTGATTGAATTTAGTAAACATCTGTTATAAACATGTGATTGAATAAAGAGATATTTATCTAAAATTTCATTCTAAGTATTTTTTACTTGTTTACTTTTTATTGTTAATTATAAAATTCTAGCAACTTTATATAAGTTATATTTAATTTTTCTCGAATGTGAAAATGTTATAGAGCATTTTATTCAATTGAATCTTATTAGAAATTGTTTTGAAAGTACGAAAAAATATTTTTATGACATTTTATTAACTGTATACCTGTTCCTGGATGATAACAGTTTCTGAAAATCACATTTATAGACTTTTTATATTTGTATTTATGACTAAATCGCTTTATTTATTTTATCCGTATGATAACGAATGATGAATTTACATTGAAAAGTTCATTAGTAATAGTAACAGTAGTTTTATAAAAATTTATTATTTAACATATTCTTTGACTATGCTTTTTTATTTAAATAAATTTTTACACTAAAAAGTATATTTCAGAGTCCGAAACCGTTTTTCGACTAACTAAAATTCAACTAATTTTTAGTCGATTAAAAATAAAACACTAATCGACTAAATTTTAGTTGTTTTTTAGTTGAAAATTTTAATCGACTAAAATTTAGTTGAAATTTAACCGAAGATTTTAACCAGTTAAATTTTAGTTGATTTTTAGTCGGTATTTTTAACCGACTAAAAATTAGTTGATTTTTAGTCGATCAAATTAGCCGACTAAATTTTAGTTGATTTTTAGTCGATCATTTTAACCGACTAAAATTTAGTTAGTCGACTTTAACCGACTAAAATCGATTTTAATCTTTAATCGACTAAAAATTAGTTGCATTTTAGTTAGTCGCGACTAAAAGATAAAACGGTTTCGGACTCTGGTATATTTCATAAAGTTTGAAATTAAAAGAAATCATAAGAGTTCTTAAACTTTATTTTAATCATGATATTTAAAACCGTAAAAGTTCTGCTTCGTTTCAATTTAAATATTTTGAAAATTTTGCCGCCTTTTCTAAAACACAATCATTAAATTATTTTCCTTATAGCTATTTGTTAGTAAAATATATTTGTTAGTAATTAAAGTTAATCATAGTTTAAAATCAAATAAGAAACAAAATACTTTGAATTTAACCGTATAAAGTTAATCGACAGTCCATTTTTAAGTCAACAACAAAAGCCTTGTCTTAGTCGACATTTTTACCGACTAACCGAGGTCAGGTTTTTCTTGAAAAGAACTTGAAACGCCAGTATAATGAAATAATAAAAACAAAAATTATACAAAAAATTGTATAAAAAAAGCAATAAAAACCAACAAAAGGCATTGAATACATAAAATAAAAGCATTTGAAAGCAAAAATTTTACAAGTTGAGGCTTTTAATTATGCTAAAATCTGTTTTTCATTTAAATAAGTAACATATTTTTACCATCAACAACTGTCACATTCCTTTTAAAATTCATTAAAAAATGTTTTCAATGTCGGTTCTTTGATTTGGATGATTTTTTGTAAATTGCATAACGAAAATGGAGATAGAGATTTTGGAGTAAAAATATTCGGAAAATTTATGATAATTCGGTAACTATGATATCAAAACGATCAGTTTTTATTATAATATTTAAGAATAACTCTTTAATAAAAGAATAGGGTGTTCGGCCGTCGGCGTTGACATCGACAAACAAAAAACTTTCAAAAAAATCCACTATGAAAATTGTAAAGGCGCTTAGATTGACAGCCGAACGCTATAAAAGAGTCAGAGAAAGTTTAATATAAGAAAAATCAAATTTAAACTCATCTTTTATCAAATTATGTTATTTTAAGAAATGTTTAATGTTGTGTTATGATAACTGATGATTTTCAAACTTTTCATATTTTAATTATTTTAATTGACCTTTGAATATTGAAACTTTTAATTGATTTTATTAATCAAAAAATTTACTGAGAAATAATTAGACAAATATAAACAGTATTTTGATATTTCCATGTCATAATCGTAACCTAATTAAAAGATTAAAATTTTGTAAAAACATGTCAAGCGTGTTAAAATAAAAATTTGTCGAGATAGATTGAATAAATGAGTCAAAAAGTTTCGTTTTAAATTTTATTTCAATTAAAAATGCACTCAAGTAATGAAGTTTTGTTAAAAGAAGAAAAAGTAATTGCAGAAGCTTTTAAGATTCTTTATAGCGAATTTTTCATTGTATAAATTAAAAACAAAAATTGCATTACAAGTACAGAATTTGAATTTTTACATTTACAATGTTGCTAAGAAATCTCTTTGAAATAACTGTTGACTTTTTGTCCAAACAAATAGAACTAAAAAATTTAAAAAATTCATTGAATAAACATCTCAAAAGTTAAATAAAATATTTAAGTTTTCCTACAAGCAAGAGCTTTTAATTTCATTACTGTTTTCTTTCCTTTATAAAATTTTAATTAAATTTGAAACCGCAAAGAAATGTCCTCAATATCTCATAACATCCATCATTTCTAACAACAGCGATAACTACAAATCTTAACATTTTAGCAAGCACATCACGTACATAAATGTTAGAGCAAAGTCGCCTTAATCTATGCTGAGCTTAAGTTTTATGATTTTAAGCAAAAACAATTTCTTTCATGTTTTTGATTAAAATCACTGTGAGTGAGTCACAGGGATGATAGCTAAAGTCATTTATCTAATTTGCTCAACATGACTTAATACTTGCACATTTTACGGTGATTTCAAAAGCGACATTTTTCGTTGTCAACATTTGTGTTAACTTTCTGTTATATTTGACAAGTAAATTACTGTGAATTACAATTTAAATAGATTTATAAATATCTCAAAATATTCATTTAGTTTCGAATTTTCATTCGTAAAATAATCATGAAAATTTTATATTTTCTATCAATTTTTCAAATTGTGTTCTCTCAAGTCATCTTTCCTGATGATCCAATAACAACTAAGAAAACTACAATAGCATCAACTAAAGTTCAAGCTAGTGTTCCCAACACATCAACAGCTACGGCTTTGAGCTCAAGTACTTTAATTCAGTCGACAACAAAATCAACAGCATCTTCCAGTACAATTTCAAGCACAACTCTGTCATCAACATCATTAAAAGCTTCAACTAATATCACTTCTACTACAACACCAGCAATAACCAGTTCTACTACTAACAAACCTTCAACTTCTACATCAACAACAACTTTAATTACAACTACCACGCCTATTACTGCATCAACAACTCAAACTTTTCCAACAACACCAACAACTACTGTCGATTTAGGTGGCGTGACAACGCCATTTCCCCCTACAGGTGCAAAAAGTGTGCCTTTAACGTCAACAAAGGCAACAATAACTACTACGGAAGAGACAGAAGAGGCGAAAGAAGAATCTGAATATGGACCTGAAGAGACTGAGGAAGAATCAGAAGAAACTGAACCAAAAGCAACAGCAACTTCATCGACTAATGTTACAATTTGTGCAGCTCTTGGACAGTGTCAAAAAATTGGTGGAAAAACAGTTTTTGATTCAAATAGAATGGATGTTAGAATTAGTAATGTGAGTAAGAAAAATTGAATTGATATTATGTAACATAGTAAAAAAGAATCGAAAATGTGGAAAATTTTGAATTAGTTTGAAGCTTGCATTAAGGATAGATAGAATTTAAATTAATTTTGTATTACTTAATATCTGAACAATTTTAAAAAGAGATGAGAAAATTTCAATAGATTTATAAAGACAAGTTTCAGTCCGCCGTTCATATATGAATTTATTTAACGAGCGGATATTAAGGTAAATTTTACATAGAAAATTTTTACTAAAGTCCGCCGTTGGCGAATTTAAACTTGACTGTGTAGAACTGGAAAAACGAAGAAAAATTCGAATTTTCTATTGACAGACAAGCAGGAAAAGAAGATACTTTGAATCAAATCCGTGTCAGGTACTTTTCCATCAAGTAATCGGCGGACATCTCAAAGCGTGGCAAAATGCCAACTTAAACTTCTGTAGCTACTCAAGTTTATCGTTGCTGGACAGGTATTACTTCATATTTTAACATTTTTCATCAAAACTTTGATTTAAAACTTTTAAGGATTTAAAAATCAAAAACAAATTTTGATTCTTTTCATAAAAAAATTAAATTTGAACAACGCGAAACAATTCTAGTTATTTTGTGTAAAAATATGTCATTTCGTTCAGTTTTTTGCTTTGTCAAGGCAAAGTCAAAATTTTTTCATTTATGTATTGTTTTTCTCTTTCTATTGCAAATAGCCTGGAGGAAAACCAAACTCAAATTTGATTCTTGGATCTTTGCAAAAGCTCACAACACCAGCTCAGTTAGGAACACCTACAGGTAAATTTTGAAAAAATTTAAGCTTTAGAAAGATTCTAATCAAAATAAATATTTTTTAACAGTTGTTCAAAATCAAGCTTCTTGTCCATTTCTCAATATGACAGAAATTTGTAATCTTCCAAACGGCTTAAAATGTGGAATTCAATTTGATCCAGTCCCAAATGCTCCGTCAAAAAGTGGATTTGCAAAATATAATGCTTATCCATGGGAAGGTTTGGTGATGAAATATTCAGATTCTGATAAATCTGAGACATTTAATTATATTGCTGCTGGTGCTGTGCTTGATCATAAGCATTTTTTGACTACTGCAAGTAGCATGGCAAAATTTGTGTAAAATTAAAATTTTTTTTATATTTTGAATTATTAATTTTTAATAATTTTTATTAGTTATAGCCCATACAGTATTAAAGTTCGACTTGGAGATTGGAATTTAGCATCAACTTCAGAACCATTTCCTTACCAAGAATTGTTTGTTGATCAAGTTATAATTCATGATGCTTTTGACCAAAATACTCTTGAAAACAATATTGCTATTTTGAAGCTTAGTTCGCGAGTTCCTCTTGGACAGATCCCTACAATTTCTCATGTTTGCCTTCCATGTAAGTTTTTATTTTTCTAAACTTTTTTATGATATTGTCAAATCATCTGCTCATATTGAGTTACGTTAGATTTTTCGAATAGTTGCTTATGTCCATTTGCCTATGTACACAGATATGAAAATTGAACTGCTTAGAACTATTTGAATTTAAACATTTATAAATTTCAGCAAATGATTTATCAATTTACAATCTTCGTTGTGTTGTGGCTGGTTTTGGAAAAGAAAATAAAAATGGTGATACAAATTTCATTATTCGTGACATAGATATGCCAATTTTGAACTCAACGTATTGTCAGAGTGTTTTGAGAAATTCTATTTTAGGACCTAATTACAATTTGAGTGATTCATGGTAAGGATTTGGTAATTTTAAAAAGTTATGTTTTATTTTATTGTTTTTTAAGGATTTGTGCTGGTGGAGAACTTAGTAAAGCAACATGTGATGGAGATAGTGGAGATCCACTGGTAATTTTTCTTTTCTGCTTTTTAAATTCTTTAAATACATTAATAATTTTTTTAAAGGTTTGCAACATAGCAGGACAATTTTATGTCGTTGGACTTGCTTCTTGGGCACCAGCTGATCAAAGTTAAACAGTTTGCAATATTTTTTTTTCATTTTTGAAAATGTGTTTATTTTTCAGATTGTGGAGCAAAAGCAATACCAGAACTTTTCGTGAATGTTTTTAAATATATTCCATGGATTCAGCATATAACTTCAGAATATCAAGCTTCTTCTGGACCCCATTATTCATATAGAATGGCTGAAAAATCACCAAATGTACAGCAATCTTCAAATAAAGCTCAAAGTGCGAAAGTAGTAACAGATAAAAAAGATCAAAAAGTTGCTGCAGCTGCTGAGAAAACAACTGAAAAGTTAACAACAAAGAATATTGAAACAACAAATAAAAAATCTAAAGCTGTTGTTGCAAAAAATGCAGCAACTAAAAATCACAACAAATCAAGAAATCAAACAACAAAAGCTGCATCATTGACAACTAAGAAAATGGGAACAAAGCAATAAAACTTTCTCATTATAAACCTTTTTTTGGAAAAATAAAATAAACTTTCGATTTCAAGGTTAAAATTATTGTGAAATTTGAATTTTTATTCGATTATTTAACGACAGTTGTTATACTTATAAGCACGTTTTAAAATTTCACAGAATAAAGCCAAGCAGTAGCATTGAAATTATTTGAAAAATGGCTCTGAATGAATTTTTGACTTCAAGTTTAAAAGTATTGTAAAATTTCGTTTCTTCATGTTATTGGGTTATTAATCACGTTTTGGATTTTCACGAAATAAATAATAAGCTCTTATTTATTTCTACTTTTCTAAACTACTAAAATGTCAAGTCTCATCTAAAGCTTGTTTATGACATGAAGAGTAAAACTTAAACTTTCTCAAAATCTATAAAAATTGCATCTTCCATATATAAAAAATCAGTTTTCAAAAATTAAATAAATAAATCAATATTTTCATGGCGAAAGCGTGAAAGTAGTAAAATAATATGAAATATTCGTGATTATTGGTTTTTCATAAGTCATTGACATAATAAGTTTTTTCCATTCATTAAAGGACTCAGTTTTACTATAAATAAGCTGACTTTAAGTTTACTATCTATCAGTTTAAATTTTGAAGTTTGAAGTGTAAAAATGAAAATTGTGCAGCAAATAATATTGCTGACGTTAGTGCAAGTGATACTAAGTGCAGCTGATGAGTTGTCAAATTTAGAGTCAGTTCAACAGAGAACTGACGAAATTATTGATAACGTTCATCAAAAACAAACAGAAACAATTGAAAATGCGATTGGAGAAGTAGAAATATATCTAAATAATGCGACAGCTAATGAAAAAGAAATTGTGGAAAATTTTATTAAAGACATGAGCAGTTTAAAACCAGAAGAACCTCCAGTATCTCGTCGCAAAAGACAAGCACCTCCAGAAATTTGCCAACAAATTCTATATCAAATTAATGATTCTGAAAATCGGATTAAAACTCTTGAAGCTCAAATTGCTGACCTTAGAAAAACAATTGAATATTCAAAGTCAAATATTACATATTATTCAAATCTTTACAACACCACAACATCAGAAACAATCAAAGCTTTTTCTTTATCAGCAATTAATCAATTCAATGATCTTATAACTGCCAGCAATGACAATATCAAATCATTGACTACAGTTTTGACCTCACTACAAGCCTCTGTTAAAGCAAACAAGGAACAATATGCAATTTTATGTTTCACAACGACAGGCAAACCAACAACTAGCACAACAAAACCAGTCACAAGTAATTATAAAAAGTTTTTATTAAATTCCCTAAAATAGAAAGACCATACTAAAAACTTTGTTATGTTTGTTTTGTGCCAAGATTGAAGTTTGGCTGGAAAAGTCACTAATGATTTTCACTTCACTACAATAATGAACAATCACTAATTTCTTTTTAATAATTTTATTTACTTTATTTCACTATATCTTTATTCTTAGAGTGTCTAAATGAGACTGTTTCTAATCTAATTACTACTCTAATTTATATGAATTTTAATTGTTAGTTCGGAAGAACGACACACAAAAAATGTTGCAAAAAACCTTGCACATCCGTCCGAAGATCTTAATTTCTTAGAAATTAATTGTTATTACATTTGTTTTTATTCCTAAGTACATAATAAAAAAGACGTGTGGGAGAAAATTGCAGTCACATACGCGAAATATGCTTATTCTGCAATTTATTAAAAAAAATGATTATTCATGCAGACATGAAAATCACAAGATAATGTGCTTCATGTCGTCATGTATTTAAACGCTTTGGACGGTGCGCAAAGCAATGTTAACTGAAATCAACCTTACTATCTAAAATTATTTGAATTTTCAAATTAAAATCAATTTGTATTCATACAACTTCAAACAAATATTTAAAAATTGATTGTAGGCAAAATAATTTTTAATGTGCTTTTTCAAGTTCGTTTAGATTTTTATAAAAATTATTGTTTTATTTTTCTATTTATTTGAACAAATTTTTCTCTCTGAAAGCTTCTACAAAGACAAGAAATTAAAATTTAAACTTAATTATATAATTTATTTAATAAAAATAGTCGTCGCAGAAAAATTGACAATTTACTTTAATTTTAGTTCCTACAACGACTAAAACGACTTCAAACATAACTAACACAAGTGAGTAAAAAATCGTGATTTTTTTCATATTTGATTGCTTCATATTGCAAACAAGTTAAAATATATATAATAATAATATTTAATCATTTAAAGAACCTACTGTGATAACAAGTGCATCGACGACTAATATTAATTCCACAAGTTTGTATTTTTTATTTCTTATTTATTATTAAATTTAAAAAATTATTTTTTAGCACCAGCACCGACTACAACTACAAAAGGTTTATAAAACAAATATTTAATTTATTAATTTATTGTGAACAATACTTTTTTTCTAGCAACTGCTTCGACTAATGTCACGACAAGTAAGTTAATTTTAATTTTATAAAATATTTTGATTTCATTTTTTTTCTTTATTTAAAAGCTCCAAGAAGCACGACAATTTCAAGTGAGTACTAAAAAATGTTAAAAGATCAAAACCAGTGTTTTTATCGTATATGTCTACGGTCTACAAATTTTTCTTCATAGACGGTTATTTAAGTGTTGACATTGTTCATGTAAACCAAAAAAGATTGTTTTTGGACTATGAGTTTGTCTATGCATAGATTTCTACAGTTTACGTCTTTTGATACATTCATTTATAGTCTATGCGTAGATATTGTCTACCTAGACGAATTCATAAATCAACAAGGAGAGGGAAAAATCATGATAGTGATTGAAAAAAATCAATTGATTTTCAAATTGATGGTTTTTTCTATCATGATAGTTTTTGGATAGTTT
This sequence comes from Polypedilum pembai, assembly GCA_014622435.1. Taxonomy (NCBI): domain Eukaryota; kingdom Metazoa; phylum Arthropoda; class Insecta; order Diptera; family Chironomidae; genus Polypedilum; species Polypedilum pembai. The sequence goes on from JACWBX010003012.1 coordinate 10,704, forward strand.
AATTTTTGATAGTTGATATTATTAAAAAAACTATCAGCGTGATAGTTTTAATCTTGATAGTCAAAAGATAGTTTTTTTTCTTGATAGTCATATCTTAGTTTTGGTTATATAGAATATGTTGAAAAAGTCTATGAACTATAGGTTATTGAAATTTTTTCATAGAAATTAAATGAGGCGTCACAAGTAGAAATGAGTTAAGACAATTATTATTTTGAATGCTGATTTCTCATTAATTGTTCAGCAATATATGACAAATTATATATTAATAGAAAGATAATTTCAATCCATATTCAATTCTAGGCCAACAT
>JACWBX010003013.1:0-10690 GCA_014622435.1 Polypedilum pembai
TTATCTGCATAATTCCGAACCCTAATTATAAGCGACAAATAAAATTTAATTTTTTAACGGTTATTTAAAATTTAAATTTCTGAAATTCTTTATAAAAACTTGAATAAACAAATTTTTAATAGTTTGTTTTTAATTCAATTTTTAAAGTAAAATAATCAGAATTTTAAGAATAAAATTATTTGAAAATCAACTTTTAGCAGAAATTTATTTTTACTTACAACAAATAACGGTCATTTCAAATTAAATTTTAAATTTTCCTTAAAATGAACACTCAAATTGAAACTTGAAAGATTTTTAAAATAGATCAGGAGTAAAAAAGAGAACAAATTAAAAAAAAGGTCTGCCAGTTTCAAGAAGAAAAATAACTAACGAAAAAATCACGAAAAATAGCTAAAGAAAAATTTTGGTTGAGAATTTCTCAACAATTTCACCATTTTAGCTTTTTTTATTTGTTCTCAACAATTCTTTAGAATCATATTAAAGTAATTCTAGTAGTATAAGTGCTGAGAAATTTTTTTAAATTCAATTTTTTGAAAATTTACTTACAAACAATGAGCAAAAAAATGAAATTTTCCCCTTGGTCAGTTCTTTAAATTTTGTTTTTATTACAAATTTTTCAAAATTTTTTGAAATGTTCTTGTTTGAGCTAATATATCTCGCGAAAAGAAAAACACTTTATGATTGCTCTTTCTATACATTTTAAATTCCATTACAAGTAAATGAAAAGATAAAAAGATCATAAGAAAGAATTTAGTTTTGCAAATTAATAATTCAACGGTCATTTTAAATTTGAATATAAAATTTTTCTTATATTATTTTTCACATGGCATGATTTGAATAGAAACCTAATTAGAATTTAAAACGTCTCGAGAAGATGAACTTACTGGAATAAAAACAAAACGATTGTGCTGTTATCTAAATTTAACAGTTTGAAAATAAATTTAAAATTTTTATGACAGTTATAACGATTTTTAAAAATTTTTCTATTCATTTTAAAACTGTTATAAAAATTTAAAAAATCCGTTATAATTCAAAAAGAATTTTAATTTTCTTCTTCAAAACAAATAATTTTGTGAATAAAAATTAAAAAAATTATTATTTGTGAAGTAAAGTATCGCGCAGACTCTTAAATGGACCACAACAAGCAACATTTTTCCAATACAACATTTTCCATTTGTCACACATGAAGAAAAATTTTCTTTTCTGCTTATCAAAATAAAATCAAAACACAACATGGAAGTTGAAAAATTGTTGTGTATCACTGGAATTATCTCATCTTTGTCACACACACACGAAACATGAAAGCACGAAAGAGAGAGAAAAAATCTCAAAGTGACATCAGCAGCAAATGTTGTAAGGGAAATCCTTAAAGTGAAATTGTGAAAAGTTTTTTCTGTGAGGATTTCGAGTGGATTTTTGTGAATTAAAAAGTGGTAAATTATTGCCAAGTGTTTTACAAATCTCATGAGCATCGAATGCAATCAAAGTGCAGTGAAATTTGTGCCAATTTTAGTGAATTTCTCAATCACGATTAATGATTTTTTTTCTCTCTCTCTTCATCCTCTCCTCCTTTCTCGAAAATCCGAAAAAAAAAGTTTCATCTTTTTCGAACATGAAAATTCAATGTGAAGAAAAATTTTTCATTTTTACGTCACGAGAATGTTTGGCAAATTTGTAAATTCTTTGAATGAAAATTTATTGAAAATTCTTTAAAATTAAATTTAAAATTGAAAATTTTTCAATATTTAACAAATTTCATAATTTTAACTTCATTGTCATTTAGGCAAGAGTGATTTTTTTGAAAGAATTTTTCTCTATGTCTCGAATGTGAAAAATTTTTTTTCTTCGAAATTGTCGAGTTCGCACCCATCCACCCACTTATTTTCGAAGAACAACAAAAATTAAATTTTTTGTTAGTCAATGAATGAAATTTTCTAAATTTTGAATAAGAAATTGAAAAATATTTTAAAATTTCTATTCGTGTTAGTGTTTCATCTTCCTATCTAGGGGATGATGATGGTGATACAAGAATGTGTGTGAATATTTCTTCTCTTCTTTTTTTTCTTTACATTTTTCGAAAATCACAAATCAAATACATACATACACAGTAAAGTGGGTGTGTTTGTTGCCTAAAAAATTTCAATCGCACAAGCAAAAAATTTTTCCTCTTTCTCTCTTCTTTTTAGTGGTCCAAAGAGAGATATAAAAAAGGATACTAAAGAATATTCATTAATAAGCAAACGTGTAGTGAAATCTATAGTGTAATTAAAAATTTTTCTCTTCTTTCGAAAAATGTGTCTAAAAATCATATCGCGGTAGAGAGAGAGAGAAAAAAAATTTGCATTCAATCGCTCATGCAAGAAAATTAAGAATGAAAAGAAAAGCTAATTAATATCAAATTAACAAACAAATTATTCACAGAGTTGAGCTAAAATAAAAATACGCAAAGAAATTTTTTTCTCGTGTGGGCGTTTAAAGATTTTTCAAAAACAATTTAAAGAACAAAACAATTTTTTTGAATCAAGTTAAATAATAAAGTAGAGCAATATAAGATAAAAAAAATGGGAGCGAAAGGTAGTGTGGAGGCCGCAAAAATGAATGCAGATAACTGGGGACATCTGGAGGTATGTAAAATATCAATGTGATGACACTCTGATTAAACGATATTCAATTTCTATGAAATTTTAATTATTAAGGAAAATTTTACTCTTCTATTTATATATTCTATCCTAAAAATATCGAAATAATATGTAATTTTAATAACTTTCTCTTAAAAACTTGAACTTTCAAAAAACTTTTGTTTTACACTAAGCACTATTGTTAATATCGTTAGAAAAGTTCAATGTGTAATTTGTGTAATTTTAAAGCATTTGTATTCATTAAAAAATTAATAAACAAGGAATTTCTGTGTAATCATAAATACTTTTTGTGTACAATCACAAGTAAATGAAAGATTGTAGCTTATTTTTGTCAATCGGGATCAGTTTAATCTGCGATTTATCTAATTCAGTGGTGTCCAACCTTTTTTGAGCCACGAAACACTTTGAAGTAAAAAATTTTTCTTGCGACACACCAAAATATTTTTTCATAAAAAATTCGAAAAATTTCTACTTGATTTTAAACTTCAAGAAAAAACTACAGTTGATTTGTTATTTGTGTTTCAATTTTTTTTCGCAACACTCTAATGTCCACACAAAATAGTTTATTATTCAATTTGTCATGAAATATAAATAAACTATCTTCCCTCGATTAAAACAACCTTTTGGATTGGATTTTTAAATAGAAATCGTAAGCTTATGAATTAAAAGATCATTAAAAAGCTGAATTGATAAATTCTCTTATTATTTACACTTTCTAGCTTTGTAAGCTTACAATTTTAATTCGAAAATTTAATCCAAACGGCTTTAATAATGAAGCGAAGACGATAGTTTGAAACAGAGTTGTAAAAGTAGAATCTACTTTGTAGCTTTTGGTTATTTTCTACAGTAGATTTTAGCTACTTGCTACGGACCATTAGATTAATAATTCTGGTTTTAAAATTCAGGTATTTCGTCTTTTCAATACTAAAATGCAAAGGGTGCGAACTTCATCAAAAAAGTATCAAAAAATCAAATGTTTCCTATACAAAAATTTGGTTTTTCTAGATTTTTCAATGATAACTATGATCGATTTTTATTTGAAGTATCAAAAGATCTTACCCCTTGACTAAAATGCAACTCAATATGCTTTTTTAAATTCTAAAATTGAAAACTAAAATCAAACGTGGTTTGACAAAAAATAATCGTTAAAAAATGATTGTTTAAATTATATAAAAAGTCACCAACAACTGTTTATACGATTATTTTTGTTTTTACACCATGTCTTCTATATTACTTTGCAAGATATTTAATTAATTATAAAATAATTTTGTTAAAAAAACTTGAAATTTCTGTCAACAAAATTCACTAATTTTTAAATTAAGAAAATTTGGTTTAAGAACTTTTCAGTTTCATAGAAAAAGTCTTAAATTAATCAGAGTGTCATAACATTGATACAAAACAGCAATTTTTAATTACAATCCAAATTTATTTGTGCAATATTTTCTTCTTCACATATTTTTAAAAGTTTGTATAAAAATTGATTTGGGATTGTTAATGAAGTTAATTTGAGAATTTATGAGTCAGCAGCAAAAGCAAAAGAAAGAAATTTTTAATAAATAAACTCAGTGAACCCCGTAATGGTGATTTCGTGTCACAATAATTCCCACCTGACGACTCTTTTTTTCTCTCTCTACACAATCAACCACGTCTCTCATCAGCCATTATTTACACACAACCAAGCAATGTCAATAGTAATAAGTTTGGCATTTTGAAAAAAAAAATATAAAAAAATCGCTTACTTCCGATTCTTTCTATCTTTCACAATTTTTTTTTATTTTATTTCTTTCGTCATCTTAATCATCACATATGCAATGTGTGTCGTCTTCTAGCTATTTTTATGTTTCTTTCTTTCTTCTTTTATTTTATGTTGACATTTTGTTGTTGTTGCTGTGTGGTCATATGCGCATATGATGTACACCCACATTCTTCTTGAAAGATCGAAATTTTTTCTCTCTCTCTCTCTCTTTACAATTTCAATTATTAACAACAACAATATTCAATATTTATTTTTCTTATTTTCATGAATGAAAAATTTTTTTACTTTTCATCAATTATGAATGACACACATATGTGAATGTTTGCTATTTTAGGGTTTTTACTCACTCACTTTTTCTTCATTTTATAACTTCTCTCTATTAAAAGTGTTGATTACGTTAGAGGTTGACGAAAATAAAGAAATTTTGATAAAAAGAAATAAGAGAAAATTTCTCTCTAATTTAACTGTTGAAAAATATTCAAAACTTTCTAAAAATTAAAGTTTTAAAATGTAAAAAGACGAATTTTTTAGACTTATAGCTGGGAGTAGACACTCAAGTTGTTCTTTTAAATTTAATTAAATTTAACTTGATTTAAATAAAAATTAAAACAATTTTTTTGAGAAAACATTTTACTTTAATTATTAAATAATTTGATCAAGACAATACAAACGCAACGTATAGCCAAAACTTTTTGTCAGTTAACAAATCTAGTCATACTAAGTGATTCTTTGCTTTGTTAGGAAAATGAAGTTGGCCTAAGCTTTTAATAATAATAATAATAACACGCTTTATTGACTTAAATATGTTGTTTACATATGTATAGAATAGATATTAGTCGTTAACCCGTAGGTTTCAATACGTCAGCGACAGCGATATCTTGCGATGGCTCCGGTGTTATGTTGTTGCATGTTTGAATGATAAGGGAAAAATTGTAAAAAACCCTATTGTTGAATGTTGGATTTTGTTGCTAATGAATCCACGAAGATGGTGACGAGAGGAAAAAGCACATGGCATAAAAAACCTTCCTGTTAACTTACAGCTAACTTACAGACTAAGATGAACGAGGTTCCTTAAGACTAATGACTATGTAATACCAACATATATATTTCTTTGAGTTCCTTAATCCTAATAATTCAGTTGATAATTCATTGAAATTTGCAATTTTTACACATTGTAGCTAACGATGATTGCATTGCAATCGTATTGAGATTTGTTGATTCCCCACGAATGATCGATAAACAGAACAGCTCCACATCATATGATGTTGATGTCAATGCAGAGCAGCATGCCACATGATGAGGTTATGTTTTGCTCACCAGATCCAGTATGTAAATTTCGAAAGCCAGCTTGAACTTGCTTTTAACGCTTCAATATCTTTCTCCACGGATGTTGTTTCAACTTGCCAGAGATGATTGGGCCTCGCTGGATCCAGAGGCGCCAAAAGTTGAGATGTTGATTTTGAAAATGGCGTTTTTGTTCCATTTACTTATTGATTTTGATTTAACTTCATAACTCTCTCCTTATAGAGGTTATGAGTTAATTGATTAGCTAATTGCGGACTTGAAAACTAATAAAATTAATTTTTAATTCGCGATTGAAAATATTTGCGACCGCACTCTTCGAAATTTCCGAGGGGAATGTAAGCTTTTAATAACTTGACTTTTAATGAAATATTGAAAATCTCAAGGGAAAACAATTTTAACAAAAATTTTAACTAAATCATAAATTATATCAAAAGAACAAAAATTCTTGCTTTAAGCTTACAAATTCAAAGAAACCAAATCCACAAGAAAATCTTTAAAATTTTCTTTAAAAATATTTTAAATTTTATTGTATTTGAGCAATTGCTCTTTTTCTATAAAACTTTTTATTTCACAAGTATACACTTTGTTTTCGAACCAAATGCTTAACCACCTTTTTGTTTACACTCTGTCTGAAAATGCTTTAATTTGATTGAATTTAAAGAAAGCAAAAAATGCAATTTTGTTGTTTTCAAATTTTTTACTAATTTGAAATTGGAAATGCTCAAATTTTACCAGACATGAACACACAAAAAAGCAATAAAGATCAAATAAAGATTAACAAAGAGCAAATGGGAGCAATGAAGAGATAACAAATTCGAGATTTAAATGATGGTCATCGATTTAAGCAGAATCTGACTCGACATATTAAAAATGAAAGCTTTATGGCTAACTGTTTCAACAATAACTACCTTAATTAACTGACACTAAATGAAAATTCACTTTTTCATCAAAATATTTTAACTTCTATTGTCTCACTTCAAATTTTAATGTTTGTTTACATGTCACAAGTTCAAAATTAAGTTCAAATAAATGTTCAAATTAAAATCCTTAACGATATGTTTATATTAATGTCTGAATAATATCTCTTAAACGAACTTTTTGTTCACTGAGATTAGTTATTACACTTGTACCTTGTATATTGTGCAAGGCCTAAGACCAAGATATATGGCTCTTCCTTGCTTCTTATTACTAAGTCTCAAAAGGAGACAAATAAACAAATAAATAAATAAATAAGAGCAAAAAAAATCAACAAAATGTTATTTTTTGCTCTTTTTTGTGTCTGCACACTAGAATTTTGGGAATTTAATCTGGATAAACTAGTGTCAAAGAACAAAAAAGGGTAAATGGGAGAAACAAAGAGCAACGTATGTCTAAACCTGAAAATTTTCATAAAAAATTCTAAACTCTATAAAATTATAGTTTGTAAATGATTTAATACAAATAAAAATTTTATAAATTTTATTCAATTCTTTATTCAGTTAATTGTGTTTAATAACACAAATGTAGGATCAAAAATAATTCTATTATTTCTTAAAAACAAAAAATATTTATGAATGAAATTTTGTTTCAAAATTTTACCTTTTGAATGAATTTTTGGTCGTATTCATTTAAAAATTAATTATGCCATATTCGTCAAACATTAAATAACCATCAATCATCACCTACGATCAACAAACCTTCTATTTACTTATTAATTTGTCACATTAGACCATAGCAAGTTATATTATGCATGTTTACCATGTTTATCATTTTAAATGGCAACAAATGTTTGTGAAACATAAGAAAGAAAACAATAAATGTGTGTAGGCGTGAAAATAATCACTATTTGACCGTGATTCTCTCTCACTTCTCTTTAAATAGTTTCTTTCTTCTTTCTACTACACACACGCATTTCAAAAAAAAGAAAAAGAAATGTTTAGGTTAGTCGATCACAGACCGCACTCTTAATCGGTTTGCATTTTTAAATTTTTTTTTTTCGATTTTTTGAATGTATTAAATCAAATTATGGTGTAGTGAATAAAAAAAAAGATCATGCAATCATCATTGCCACGCAACAGTCTCGAAATTTAGTTTCCACAGGTTACTTGCTCTCTTCCATTAAGAAAATTAAGGTGACATTCTCATGGGAATATTCACTCTCTCTCACACACACGAGCCAGTTGTGCATAAAAGCAGAAAATATCATGAAATATTACACACCAGTCACCAGTAAAAGAAAAAAAAATTTAATTTATTCTTTTATTCACTCTCACTGTGAACTAGGTTTAAATAAATTTTTCATTCATCATTCAAATCAATATTTCTTCTTCACACACACAGTCAGCATCCGGCTTATGAAAATGAAAAATATTAAAAAAGAGAGAAAATTTCTCTGTTTTGTAATATTTCTTGTTTTATATTCGCAGAAAATTTTTTTCTTATTTATTTTATAAAAATGAAAATTGTGAATGAAAATTCATGGCTAAATGGAATAGAAGAAGAAGAAAAGTTTTGCGCACACAGTTGAAAGTGAAAAAAATAAATTTGAATTTTAATTTGTTAACATTGGATTTAGTCTACTAGACAATTTTGTGTTTGTTTTGATTTTAAATTGTTGTAAATGATCGTATATAATTAATTAAAGTCAAGGAGAAACAATTCTTGATAGAAAATATAGTGTAAACATTAGGACTCAAAAATTTTGTGAAAAAATATCAAAAAATTTCTGTTCTTTTACCAAGCTTAAATACACATTGCTCTTTTTTGTAATTTGACTCTAATTTGTCCAAAATAAATTCTCTGTTGGAAACCGAGCAGAAAAAGAGACACTTTGACATGTCTATGTCCGAGCGGGAATCGAATCCTCGTCTCCTGATTTCCGGTCAGGTACTCTTCCACTAAGCTACCGGCAGACATCTCAAAGCTTAAACCTCTCTAACTGCTCTTATAATGAGTTATCGTTGTAACCGGATTCTATAGAATCCAACATTCTCAAAGCCTGATGTTCAAGCACAAAAAGAGCATTTTGTCAATCTTTTTTGATCTTTCTTGCCCTTTCGTTGTGTGTTTCCGGTTCTGATTCTTTTATTATTTTTTAATCGAGTTTTTTCTACTTTGATTAAAGCATTTTAGAAATTTTATTTCACAAATTTCTAAAATTTTTCTTTTAAATTTAATTAAAAATGTATTTAAAGTTCAGGCGTGGACAAAAAAGACTGCAAGAAAGATCAACTAAGAGCGAAAAAGATCAACGTGTGTCCACACCTGGTTTAAAATTTGGAAATTTAATTTCTATGAGAATTCTTACTGATTATATAAAGTTCCACGAGTTAAATAAAACCAATTTAAAGGTTTGCGACTGAATTGATCGGTGATTTATTTCAATTTTAGTTTCGCCGGTATTGAGAATCTTTTTAAAACCGACGTAAAAAATCGACAAAGTCTAGAGTTGACATAACTCATTCACAATTCAACTGCAAACCTTCAAATAACTTTTATCCAACTCGTAAAGATCTCTAAATTCAATAGCAAATATAAAGCTTAGATTTTGAGATATTTATCGAACCGAAGAAAACCGACGAGTTTTGCCGAATACAACTCTAAAATTTTTTTTAATTTAATCAAAAATGTAATTAAGATTTTGAAATTTAATTTCTTTGAAAAATTTGAAGTTCTACAAAATTCTATATAAAAAAGAATAGAGTTTTATTTGTCAAAATTTGACGATTTTATTGATGATTGACTATAACTTGTTGTCGAAAGAATATTTGTTCAAATTTCTTTTAGTTTAAATTAATAAATAAATTTCAAAATTATCAATTAAATTGAAAATCAACAAATTAAACTATTTTTAACAAAGGAAAATTGCTCAAGCAACAGAATTTGATATTTATTGCCTATCGCTGTATGACATCAAAAATTTTTGTTTTACGACTTACTGAGTAAAATTTCTCATGAAAACTTCTTTTGTATTGAGTTACAAACTATTTTGAAAAGTGACAAGAATGCAATATGTCTGAATGTATCACACGCGAATTTATGAGAACATATTCAAATAAAATGTATCTAAATTCTATTAACAACAGGATTGAATGTTCTAATTGTCTGAAAAAATTTATCTAATTTTTATTAATAAAAGTCTTGAGGGTCCAACTGACTGTAAAATTTTCTTATTTAAAACTACACATTGGTTTAAGACCTCAAATTATTATTCAAAATTAAAATTGTCATTTTTAATCAATCAAAATGCACATAAACAAAGCAATTCATCAGTAATTATTTCTTAAAGGGAATTAGACATTTTTTTAATTCTAATTTTCCTGGATAGTTATTTTTTAGAGTTCTTACTTGAACGTAGACAGCCAATTGTCTGTGCAGATACTTGTACAAGTTGAATCCAAGTTGACTTACTGAAAATTTTTTTCCAATTCATTTAAATTTTATACAATCTGAACCCCATCATTTTTCTTTATATCTCAAATTTAAATTTTTGACTGTACAGACAAAATTGCCTGTTTTAATAACTCTGAATTCAAATTTGAATCAAATTGTGCTAATTCTCCTGATTTCTAGTTTAATCGATGAGAAAACATTTCTATCAAAAAATCTAACTAAAAAACAAAAAATTCAAACCAAAGATTTGAAAATTCTAACCAGAGTTGTTTCCGGTAAATTCAACAGTTTTGGCTAGTTTGATAAATATCTCAAAATTATAGCTTTACAAATTAAAAAAAGTTTTGCCGGTAACAACTCTGATTCTAACATACTAACCAAAAAATTTTTCAAATAACAAAAAATTGTTTTTGTTAGAAATACGAAGTGTTTCCTGTCCAGCAACGATAACTTGAGCAGATAAAAGGTTTAAGTTGGCATTCTCCCAAGCTTTGAGATGTCTGCCGGTAGCTTAGTGGAAGAGTACCTGACCGGAAATCAGGAGACGCGGATTTGATTCCCGTTCCTACATAGAGTGTCAAAATGTCTTTTTTTTGCTCATCTGACAGTTTTTGATAAT
>JACWBX010003014.1:0-45866 GCA_014622435.1 Polypedilum pembai
AAACAGAATATTTGGGAGAAAGTTTGGGAAGCGAGTCTGCATGATTGTGTCCAGAGATGGAATAAAAATTTGTCAAGCTAATAATTAACTTTTAAAAGTCCATTTAGATACTAAGTACCGCTAGTACCGCCTAACTTAAGTAAGGAAAATCTTGTTTTCATCAACTTGTCCAAGCCTAATTAATTTTTGGTTCAATGATAAATCATGAGACATGATGATGATGAGCTTAGTGAAAAAGTAACTGGCCGAGCAGAGTTGTAAAAGTAGAATCTACTTTTTGTAACTTTTGGCTATTTTCTACAATAGCCATTTGACTACTTGTAGCCAAAATTTACATTTTTATATGAAAAAGAAACTTTTTGAAAAAAAAAAAGCCAAATGGCGACAGTAGATTTTAGCTTCTGGCTACGGACCAGTAACTCTGGTTGAATTTACAAATTAGATCGTGTCAGCAACGATAACTTGCACAGATAAAAGTTTAAGTTAGCAATCTGGCAGATTATGAAATTTCCAACGATAGCTTAAAGGAAGAATACTTGGCCGACAATCAGGAGATTCAGTTTTGATTCCTGCTAAAACTAAACATGTAAAAATGTTTTTTTTTCTGCTTAACTGACAGTAGCAGTCTGATATTAGTAAGAAAACAATTGAATATTTCTACTTAATGAACAATTCTTAGAAACATTTAAATAATTATCAAAAAACACTTTAGCTGCTTGTAAAATAATTAATAACACTTCAAGTTATTTTATTTTAATGTTATTAACCTTCTATGACACAATTTAAAGCTTATTTTTTGAGATTTCTTTCTCTTTTTAATTTTGCAAAAATATTTTGTCAACAAAAACGTTCAACAATTTTCAAAAATGTGCTGCAAATAATTTAAATTTATTTTGACGGTTAAATTTTTTATATTTATTAATTCTTTTTCTTGGTAGTCTTATTCGAAATTTTAACCGTTGCAAAAAATTTCAAACGTTTTTTCACACTCATTTTCGAAAAAAATTTAAATTTTCGAAAAACGTTTTCGAAAAAAATTTAAATTTTCGAAAAACGTTTTCGAAAAAAATTTAAATTTTCGAAAAACGTTTTCGAAAATAATTTTTGAAATAAAAACAAACTAATTCGAGTTTTAGGCTAAAATATGAAATCAAGTCTATATTGAACTCTTTTTTTATCGAGGAACATTAACAATTGACTAAATGTCGTTATTTAAGTTTTTTATCAACAAACGTTTTCAAATTTGAACAATTTAGAAAAATTGTAGTTGGCTTTTTTTGAATTTTCCCTAACGATCGATTGAAACTACCAAGAATTTATTTTAACATCATTAAATCAACTAAAATACCTAAAAAAATTCTTTTATTTTTGTAAAGAAAAAAAAATAAATTTATATTCCAATCATAACAAATTATCGTGCCAATCCTAAATGTCAAGAAAGAAAGACGGTTTTTCTCAAGAAAACAAACAAAAAAAGTTTTGAAAATAAAAACGAAGAAGAAATTAATGTGGACAAGTTGATGCGGAAATTATTACGATATGTTGTGGACAAATATCAATAAAAAAAAAAGTAGCAGCCAGCAAATACGAAATGTTTACAAGGCGAAGGCTTTTCTTTCATAATCTCGAAAAGAGAGCAATTTGCAGATATTCCATAAATGGTGTGAGAGAGTCATGTTGTGTTATGATATTGAAGACTTCCTCTGCAACTGGTTATGCTTTTTTTTTCTTTTTGGGTCTGAATGTGATAGGCAAATATCTTCAGCCTTCTATCAGACAAATTTGGCAATGCGTAGAATATAAATAAGTTATAACAAAATTTTTTTATGTATAAAAATCAGTAAACAGTTGTGACAGTTCAAGCACACTTTTCTCATTAATTCAATTTGTTGCCTTCTTTTTCTTTTTCTTTTTCTGACCCGATCAAGCGAGAGAGTTGAGAAAAAAGAGAGAAAGAAGTTTATGCTTATTTATGTGAATGAGGGTTTAGATTACACACGTTATAAATCCCTTTTGCTGCTTCATAACATTAATAGATAGCAGCGAACGCACAGTGGGTCAAAATCTTAAAATTTGAGCAAAAATTATTTTATTGTTTTTTCTCCCGGGCATGGACACACAAAAAAGATCAAGTAAGATCAAATATAGAGGAAAAAAGATCAAAAAAGTTCAAACAAGATCAAAAAAGATCAAAAAAGTTCAAACAAGATCAAAAAAGATCAAAAAAGATCAAAGTGTTTCCACGCCTGGGTTTTTCCTTGTAGAGTAACAAAATTTTAAGATTTATACATCGTTAAAAAGATATTTTTCAGGATTACGTTATAGGAAAGTTTCACGATTCGCACGCTTGCCGTTAAAAAGTTATAGCTGTTTAAATTCAAAAAATTCAAACAAAAATTCGTTACTTTTCAGAAAGTAAAGATTCGCGTGTTCAAAAATTTTGAAACTTCGCTATTTTGTAGATAAATATTTTACCTTTTAAATACTGAAAACCTCATCAAAAGTTCTTTTTTAGTAAAGAGCTAAAAAAAAAAATTCTTGGTGAAATGAGTAAAAATATCGATTTATAGGCAATTTTGGCATCTAGCGGCCACACTAATATAACAATTACGCAAATATTTGATATTAAAATGTGTGTAAATAAAATATCTATCATTTAAAACAAATTTGAGCTCAATCGGTTATAATTTGATAAAGTTATAGCAATTTAAGTGAAGACAAAAATCATCAAAATTTTGTCTATTGATGTTATACAAAAATGGTCATATCTTGTGAACAGTTTGATAAAAAATTATGATTTTGTGCTTTTATGAAACCAGTGTTGTTAAACAGGCAGCCTGTGATAATATTTACAAAAGAATTTCGCTATGGAAATTGAAGATGGCGCCTAAATCATTTTGAAGCGCCATCTAACGGAATTTTTTGTAAATATTATCACAGGCTGCCTGTGTAACAACATTGTTTGAAACGTTCAACAATAATCTACAAGAATAAACAACAAAATAATTTTTGCCCAAATTTTAAGATTTTGACTTACTTACTGTGGAATGAGCAGACAAAGTCGAGAAGAATATCAAAGGAAATGAAATGTTTATAATCTAACGTATATGAGTGACAGGAAGAAGAGAAAGAGTTTTTTTATTATGAGAATTTATGTTACTTTTTTATCACACTCGACTGGCTGGTAGTCAACATAACAATCATTTCATTCATATTAAAAATTTTTCTTATCAAAATTCATTCTCAATGAATGAAAAAGTTTTGTTGTAGTCTAGAAAAAATAATAATTTTTATTGGCAATGAATTTATTATCCATAAGATGATTATCAAAATGTTAATTTTAACTTTGTGGGTGTAGCATATGAAATTCTTTACATTTTGTCAAAATGTTATTCTGTTTTGACAGTTTTTTTGACTTTATTAACATTTTGCCTTTTATGACTCATTTTTATCTTTAGTTGATCACGTCATTAAAAAATTATTTCTTCTTTGACTTTTTAATGAGTAATTAGTCAGTAGACTGAAATAAAAATTCCACAAGTTAGAGCTGCTAATTTGCATTGAAATGATTATTTGTATGACGTAAGCAGGCAAAAGATCATTCGAATGATTTTACCCAGTGAGAAAATTTTTTAGCGCATTTTTGTATAGAAAATGCAGCTTATAAGTTCACTTTGGCTGGCTCCCGGTGTCACGCTGAGATCTCGAAAACCATAATAGCTAGAGACTCGCGGTTTTTTGCAGTTGATTTGTGCTAAAAAGTTAGTGCGGCGACACTTTATTAGAAAGCTACCACTGATTGCTAAACTTGGGAAATTACGAATTAAAATTTCCAAATTGAAAATTGTAAACAAAAAATTTTTTCTTCGGTTACTAAGATTTTTTCGTCGACGCGTTTTTTCGCATCTTTACTAAAATTTGAATTTAACTTGACCGTTATTTTTAGATCAATGTATTCTAACAAAAACGAAATTAAAGAAATAAATCGATTAGGTACATTAATACATTCGACTCATTTCCATAAATTGAATTCCAATAGTAATAATAAAATCAAAATTATAAAGATGTTTTGAAGTCTCAAAATTTTATTTTTATTTCAATTTCAATATTTTATCTTTAAAAGCCATAGACAATAGTCTTCATTAATATGAATTTGAAAATCTGAATTGCTTCAAAGAACTCAACAGTTTTTAATTTCAGTTTTATTTAATTTTCTTTAAAAGAAGCTTCTGTTTAAAAACGAATCAGTTAACTCTGTAATCAGTCAATAAACACTGATCTGCGGCACCAAAAATGCGCTTAAGTACTCCGATCCGTGGTCGTGTACTTTCTATATCTTTTTTAGGAAGAATTTGAAAATTCGGAAAATGTTAGTTTTTTATATGAAAATTTGGTCGAATAGTCTGGCCACCGGACTAAATTTAGTCCGGATCGAGGAAAATATTAGAAAAATTCCTGATTAAATTTCTCACTGGATAACAAAAGTTACGTAAAAAATTTCATTTGATTTTTCTAATCAAAGTCTGAAATGGCTTCATGACCAACTAAAACTTAATTAAATTTCAATTAGCTGTAACTAAAATACAGAATAATTCCAGACACTGTTTTCAATTTTCACAAAATTTAATTTTATTATGAATTTTTAAATAATTTATTATTATTACATAAACCTTAGTTAAATTATTTCAAAGTAAAGTTGATGACAATAGCAAAGCTGAATTAGAGAAGAAATTTCATGTCATTAGCAGTGTTGTTAAACAGGCAGCCTGTGATTGCCTGTGATAATATTTACAAAAAATTCCGCTATGGAAATTGTAGATGGCGCCTAAATCATTTTGAAGCGACATCTAATGGAATTTTTTGTAAATATAATCACAGGCAATCACAGGCCGCCTGTGTAACAACACTGGTCATTAGTAACTAGAGTTCTGAGTTCTCTACTTGGGTAAATGATAAAAATTTGACATATCAAGCTAATGGTTTTGGATTTGTTTCCCAAAATGAAAGCTTTAAAGGATTCTAAATTTTCAGTAATTTTTCACGCTGAGAACTTACTGCTATCGGATCACATTATAAAAAGTAAAGCTTATTGACGAATATTACGGGAACGTCAGGCTTACCTTGATAGTTTGGCTGTGTTTTTCTGTAAAAACGAAGACACTCAAGCAACTTCATTAGTAAAAAACTTTTGCTAGTAGCAGTCATTGATTCTTCTGCGAGCATGTAAAAGTTTACAAACAATTCTGCTACTATCGTGTGTCTTGTGGCGAGACATAAGTCTGCATAGCCTGTGGACTAATTTAATAACTTCAAAATCAAATCTATAACATTTCATGCTCATTTTAAGATGTTAATTTAATTACTGATTACATTCCAACTGTGTTTTCTTTAGAATCTTACAATAACTTGAAAATTAAAAGCAAAAGAATCAACTTGTGATTTAATTTTAAAAATGTCAAAATAATTAGAAAACAATTCATCGTTAAAATTTGCTTTTTTCAATTTATGTCGTCAACACGTGAAACTTTTTATTACCATCAAGACATGAGAATTCTTTTGATATTTCGCATCAAAAAGAAGAAACTTTTACTAAAAGAGCCACAGAATAATTCCAATTACTATGTAATTTGTATTGAAAATTTTATTTTCAACCCTTTAGTGCTCAGCACTAATATTTAAGTGTTTTTGTGCTCAGCACTAAAAAGTTAAGTGCTCAGCTTTGAATATTTAACAAGGTCTGAGAACTCTTTTGATATTTCGAAAAACAAAGATTTTTTGGATGGAACATGTGCTAAAAGAGCTTCAGTTTAAAAACAATAGCACGAAGCCATGCAATTCTTTTTGATTTTTATTCCTTGAACTTCTCGCATCCCAGTGAGAAATTTAGTCCGGAATTTTTTTATTTTTCCTAATATTCGAAAAAAATATTTCTCTCTGGGATTCTTTTAATCTATTAAGATTATTTTTAGGATTTAGAGAAAATCGCAATATAAAAAAAGTTCTCAAGCCTTGGATTATCACTTTCATGACATCAAACACTAAAATTGTATCTCAACAATTTCGATGTCATAAAAAAAAAACTAGAACTATAAAAAGAGAAAGAGAGAAAAGAATTTAAAAAATTTTATGAGAGAGCAAGCAAGAGAGGCAAAAACATAAAAAAGAGAGAAAATTTTTTATTTAAGTGAGAAGAGGTTGCGTAGTAGAAACTGTTATAAAAAAAAAATTTTCGAATAGTTTTCATAGTGTGTTCAAATAGAGGTAGACGAAAAAGATTTTTAGTTTTTTATTTCATAAACAAATTTCGTGTTGAGTGGAAGTTTAGTTTGATTTTTGTCGAATAAAAATAATAATTGAAATTATTCAAATAAAATATTTTGTGGTGTAAAGAAAAAGAAAGAAGGAAAAAAATGAAAATATCAAATTAAGAAGAATTTTTTTTTATTTAATGTGAAAAAGAATAAAAAAAGAAAAATATTAAATTTCATCAATGTGTTTATCTTACTTCCTCTCCAACAACACAATGCATAACAATTGTGTGGCCTAAGATTTAAAGAATGATTTATATCGTTGATGCATATATGATTTTTTACCTACAACAAGGATAACACAAAATAACATTATAAATATTTATAAATACGGGCGTTGTTGCTTTATTATTTTTTACTTGGAATTTTCTAAATCAATTTTTCGATTCACAAAACAAGTATTGAAAGGTGAGATTAAAATGCATTATCATGTTTATTCAATTAATTTAAGTTAGATGTAGAGAGAGAGAGAGAGAGAGAAAGATCAAAGAATATTTTCTCAAAACAGAATTGTTACATAGACGGTCCATATTTGCCTATGTGAATATTTTCAAAAAATTCCGCTATGAAAATTGTAGATGGCGCTTCAAAACGATTTAAGCGACATCTACAATTTTCATAGCGAAATTTTTTCATTCATATGAAATATTTTTAATAATTACAAAGAAAAACAATTCTATCAAAAAAAATCTTTTGATAATAAAAACAGAGTAGTCATTGAAACTCAAAAATTTTTGTATTAACAATTTTTCCTTATTTTGTTAGAATTTTTGCAAATTTGTTAGTTTTTTTCTTAAAGTTATTTCAACTTGATGAACTTTAAACAATTAGCAAAAACTTTTCATAATTTGATAAAAAATTTCTGATTTTCAATGTCTACTATGTTTTTATTATCAAGCTGTTTCACTTTTAATAGCGAAAATCAAAGTCTAAGAACTTTTTTGCTTACTATGATTATTTTTTGTCTCAAATTTTTTATCATAATTTTCACTTTGCTTGATTCTTTGCTTTTATAAGTAAACAAACAATTTTTTGTTAAAATATCTGACTAAATGTGGCTAAAATTTGCAAATTTGAGTTCAAATTAGAACTAAAAGAATCAAACTGGGATCAAAATTTATTTTTAAATTTCTCAGACAATAGCGAAAATAGAAGCTCATTGATATGATTAAAATTTCGATTATTAAAAACATTGAAAGTCAAACAATTTGAATAAAATGAAATTCAGAATTTTCTTATGAAATTATCAAAAAATTTTGCTAAATTTTTAGAATTTATTAAATGAAAAACAAATTTAACATAAAAACTAACAAATTAAGAAAAATTCTAACAAAATAACAAAAAAATCTGATATTTTGTTTGAATTTTTCTTAATTTGTAAGTTTTGTATTACATTTGATTTCCATTCATAAATTTTCAAGAATTTTTGACACTTTGATAAAAATCTTTTGAGTTTCAATGTTTACTTTGTTTTCATTATCAAGAGCTTTTTCTTCTTTAATAATTTCAATGTTTCGCATTTTTGTCTTATTTCAATGTTAATTCTGTTAAATAGCAAGTCTAAATACTTTAATTTATTCAATTTATCAATTTTTCATTTAATTTCCAATCATAAAATCTTTTTTCTATGTTAAACATAGAAATTTTTGAAATTCTATGAAAAACATAGAATTCTATAATAAAATTCAAAATATTAAAAAACCGTTAAATTTATAAATTCTTAATAATTATACTGAAACAATAATAAAAATATTTTATGACATACAAACATCCGCAAAGTGTCAAAAAAAATTAATCACTTGTCTGTCTTCACACTTCAAATTGTTCAACTATTAAGCTGATTTTTATTTAGCAAACCATTCATAAACTGCTACTGCTGTGCTCTTTCTCTCTTTCTCTAACTAGATCAATATAAGAGGGACAAGTGAACTCTTGAAAAAAAAAAAAATAACAATCGATTTTTTACTACTTAATTGGACCCATTTGTTGTTGTTGTTGTGTGTCTTGTGTCCACATAGCGATAATTTTTTTTCTCTTCTTCTCTTTTTGACTTTGGCACAGATTATGAATGAGAGATGATGGTGAATGTCTCTATTCAATTTTATTTACATAACTTCTGAATATTTTATCGGCTTCCGCTGCTGAGCAAGCTCTTGCTTCACTTTTCTCTTTTTTTCTTCTTCTTCATTCGATTGTCTCATCGGAATTTAATTTTTTTTATGATAATTATTTAATCAAAGATGCAACTTGAGATTTTTGTTTAAATTGAATTTTTTTTTATTTAGGGTTCGACATTGATTAGTTTAAAATTAAAAATTCTGCATTTGTCATTCACTGTCAACACTCCTTTTGACAAGGGGTTAGAACTCTTGATAAGCAAAACAGAGTAAGCATTGAAAAATAATTTTTTGTATGAAAATTATCAAAAATTTTTTTGCATTTTTGAAAGAAACTTTTGATATTTTTTTTCTTATGCAAATATTAAAATTGATGAATTGAGATAAAATTAAGTGGAATTTGGTACTTGTATGAATACTTGACTTGCTTTTTGTGCAACTTGCATGCAAGTTGACTTGCATACAATTTTCTCTAATTTTTTCGACAAAATTTGGTAAATTTACATAAAAGTCAATAAATTTTAAAAATTTACCAAGTATTGAACGAAATAAATAAAAATTAGAATTGAAAGAAATTTTTTAATGAAATAAGTCAACTTGCATGCAAGTTCAAATTCAAATTAATTTTATATGAAAATTAATGATTTTTAAATTTACTTAATTTCATCAAATTAAATAAAATCTCAATTAATCCCAGTGAGAAATATTTTTTTCAGTTGACAGCTGGACTAAAATTTTTCTGATATTTTCAAGTCTGGCCGCAGTCCTTCACGAGATTCGGTAGCTGAACTAAATTTAGTCTGGATTGTAGAAAATATTAAATGATTGTGGACTAAATTTCTCACTGGGATAAGAAAAATTTCTAAGTAAGTCAACTTGCATGCAAGTTGCACATAAAAAAGTCAAGTCAAGTATGCATACAAGTGTCGAATTTAAGGCCTGAGTACTCTTTAGTTTTTGAGGAATTTCAATAAAGCATATTTGGCTTAAAGCTTGATAATTTCTATTTATTAAACTCAGAGTTGGCAGGCAACCAGGCTGCCGAAAAATAAAGATTTAGAGTTTTCTCTAAAACAATTTGGAATTAATTTACGAAATTTTAGGGATTGATTTTAAATAACGAGAGCTTTTTAACAAACTTTCAATCATAATACAACGACTCATAGTTTCGCTATAATTAGAGGCAGCCTGCCAACTCTGGTTTTCTTCAACTTTAATTAAGCTCAATAAAAGGAACAAAATGAATTTTTTTGATTAAACTGTCAAAACTAAACTGAAATCAAAAAAGTTCTCAGTCCTTGGTCGAACCCTACTTAATTTTATCTTAATTCATCAAATTTTTTAATATTTGCATAAAGGAGTGTTAAATGACATTTGCAGAATTTTTAAAATTGCAATTTCTATGTTAATTTTGTAATCATTTAAAAGAAATCAAAATTGAAATTGAAAATGTCACTGGTTGAAGAAGAAATCGTTTATTTTTTATTTTTTAAGTTGAAATCACTCCCACACAGAAGTTTTTTTATTACATTATTTTTTGGAATAGAAAAAAATTAATTTTTTTTTGTCATAGAAATAGCAAAAGAAGTTAGAAATAAAATTTTAAGAAGTCATTTATGATTCGAAGAAAATGTCATTTGAGACTTTTATTAAAATTTGCTCTTTTAAAAGTTTTTGAATTCCAAAAAATTATCATGAAATTTTTTTATCAAACTCAAATGTTGCTAACTGTAAGCATGAAAAGATGAGAAACTTAATTAAAAAACATGCAACAGTTAGTGAAGAGAAGAGAATGAAGGTAAAAAGTCAAACAAAAGTGAAAATCTAAAGTTGAGCACACGCATGAGAAATTTCACACACATGTGAAATAACAAAAAATGCTCAGTGAACCTCAATATTAAATTCCATTATACAGCAAAAGGAAAATTAGCATTAAATCAGCACAAATTTTGACAGCTTTCACCTTCTTTTTTTTCTAATTAAAACCAGTGTCGTTACACAGGCAGCCAGTGATTGTCTGTGATAATATTTACAAAAAAATTCCGCTAAGATGGCGCCTAAATCATTTAAAAACGCCATCTAGTGGAATTTTTTGTAAATATTATCACAGGCCGCCTGTGTAACAACACTGATTAAAACTATCAAGTAGAGAGAGAGAGAAAGAGGAAGTTGAAAAAAGGGAAAACAATTAAAACCCTTTTAAACTTAAACAGCTGATGCTAAGATTTTATGATCCAAACTTTATGTAATAAAATGCAAAATGAGAAAAGCTTAGAAATAAAAAAATGTACTTTGATGATATCAATTGAAGGGCGGACAAAATTTTTTCTTAAATCTCATTAAAACTTTTTTGGTTTTAATATCAAAGCAATAAATTAATTTTTAATGATGAGATTTTTTGGCGACGACTGAATAAATTCATTAAGTTTTTGAGTCGTCATTTTTCTATTTATAAATTTTTTTATAGTTTTCATGCGCAAAATTTTCTTCTTGTAAACATAAAATTTGAATTCATTTAAGAAACTTTTATAACTAAAACGCATGTTTAAAATTCTTTTGCGAGTTCATTAACCAATTGGACCGCTTTGTGGTTTTTTCTTTTGCCAAAATATTTTTATATTGCACAAACCAGAGCTCGAAGTAGACTAAATTTAGTCGACTTATGTACAAATTTTTAGTCGACTTCGAACTCTGGCACAAACTAATGCAAAACACACTAATTATTGAGCAATAAAACACACAAAAATTAAATTTTGAATAACGAACACTCTAAAAGTGCTGAGCACTAAAAATATTAAAATTTTAAACTTAGCATTGGAACACTGTATGAGCATTATCTGGCTCAAATTAACTACTTCATTTAAATCCTGATAATGAAACTTTAATTTTGTTTCAAGTTTTAAATTTTTATTTAAAATTTCAACTGCTTCAGCGGTACTTTGTTTCTAATTTCACGATTAATTGAAATGAGCAATCGTACACACAATTAAGGAAAATTAATTCAAAAAACACTTAAACACCTAATGCTGAGCAAAGCTTAAACACTTTATATTTATCATTCAAACACTTAGTGTTTAAAATTAAAACACTCAAATGAATTGAGCTGAGCACTTAAATTTTTAATGCTGAGCACTAAAACACTTAAACATTTTAATGCTGAGCACTAAAGCATTTAAAATAAAATTTTTAATATAATTTAGTAGCAATTTATCGCTTCAAAAATGCTTGAAGGAACAATTCTGTTGAGCCCTTTTGTATAGGAGTTAAATATTCTTGTTTGTCATAACTTGCAAAATATATTAATTTTTCATAATCACAACATACAATTTAAAATTTGAAATTATTTTGTCATTGAAACTTTTAATTCTAGTTTGTTCCAGCTTTTTTAAATCTTTTTTATTGCTCTTTTTTCGTGTGTCCATGCCTAGCAAATTAATTCAAAAAAAATTACAAATTGCGATGTTTGCACTGACAAAATAGTTAGTCAGCATTATTGCTATATCAATTGCAAATTTCAACAATTTAAATTCACGATAATTGTCATTAAAAAAAAAAAATCAAAATTACTTCCCCTTCTCTGATAATCATCAACCCCTCTAATTTGAGGTCAATTATTGTAGCGCTCATAACTGTTAAAAGCGTATACAAAAAAAAATATAATTTCATTTGTAATGAGTTTGCGGATTTTTTTGTACTTTTTCATGTCCGAATCAAACAAGACAAATACACAAACAAGCGGAAAAAAATTATTGTTGTGATTCATATAAAAGACTTTTTTTTTCGCATATACTGTTGAAGTTGTGATATAGTAATGACGTGTTTTCCCAGTTGCAAAATTACACTTGACATGTGAGACGCTTTTAAGCAGAAATCACCGCTACTTTGGAATTTCTCATTATCATTTTTTTTCTCTCTCACTCTGGTCGTTTTACAATGTTGATTCAGTATAACAGCGAGAAATAAAAGCAAGTTCAGATTGTCGGATGGCTCTTTAACGCGATTTTATTCGAGATTCGATTGATTGAATTTTGTTGTTAACAAAAACAGAGTTGGTTATAAAAATTTTAAAATTTTTAACTGACAAAAATAATTTGAATTTTAAATTTAAATTTATTTTGGCAGTTATAAAAAGAAAATAAAACGTTTGAAAACTCTATTGAATGTTTTTTTAACTAAATATTATGCAAATTACTCGTCAATTACAAGGTTAAAACAATATAAATAAGAAATTTTCCACTTAAATATTTCACAACTCTGCACAAGAATTGGTTAAAAAAATTTAAAATTTTAACTGTCAAAATTATTTTGAATTTTAAATTTAAATTTATTTTGGCAGTTATAAAAAGAAAATAAAACGTTTGAAAACTCTATTGAATGTTTTTTTAACTAAATATTATGCAAATTACTCGTCAATTACAAGGTTAAAACAATATAAATAAGAAATTTTCCACTTAAATATTTCACAACTCTGCACAAGAATTGGTTAAAAAAATTTAAAATTTTAACTGTCAAAATTATTTTGAATTTTAAATTTAAATTTATTTTGGCAGTTATAAAAAGAAAATAAAACGTTTGAAAACTCTATTGAATGTTTTTTTAACTAAATATTATGCAAATTACTCGTCAATTACAAGGTTAAAACAATATAAATAAGAAATTTTCCACTTAAATATTTCACAACTCTGCACAAGAATTGGTTAAAAAAATTTAAAATTTTAACTGTCAAAATTATTTTGAATTTTAAATTTAAATTTATTTTGGCAGTTATAAACAGAAAATTTCAGAAAACTCTATTCAATATTTGTATGCAAATTACAAGGTTAAAACAATATGAAAAGAAAGATTTTCTCTCTTGAAATTTCACAACTCTGCTCAAGTGATTATTGCCTAATAACTTAAACATGAGCAACCAATCTAAGTTGATCGAGAAAATAACCATGACACACGCATTCTTTAACAAGAAAAAAAATTTTATATTCCACTTGGTGCTCAAAAGAGCATGCCAGAAACCTTCAAATCTTTTCATCTGTTAATTCAGCTCTCTTTCTCTACTTGTCAAAAAAAAAAAAGTTGAATGTTGTTTATCTTTTAGAACAGTAAGAAGAAATTATTGACCAAAAATGTTTGCCTTATCGTAAGACGAGGAAATTTTTTTCTTTCTCTCAAGTGAGAATTTTCTATCATATGCGAATATTATCTCATTTCTTCAGCCAAGAGTGACTGTTTGTCTCCTAGGTAAAGGAATATTTATGACCTTTGTTATGTTTAGTCTCTTTCCTGTTGCTTTGACTGAATATAAAGTGATAAGAAGAAAAAATTATAAATTATTGATTTATTTAAAGTTTTTTTCTTCTTGAATCTATTTTCGACCATCTTTCAACACTTTCACAATGATTAGTTTGTGTCATCTGTCTCTCGTTTCTCCCATAATTTACAGACAATTGAGCAAATTGCCAATGAAATTGCTCACAATAAATTTCATTTCCGATAGTGTCGCAACAATGATTCGCATGAGAAACACAAAACTGTCATTCTTATTTCATATTACAAGTGCTCGTGATGTATTTCGGGTGCGCATTCAACAAACACATAAAAATCCCGTTCCGAGGGAAATGCATTCAAATGTTAATCATAGTGAATCACGAAGAAGAACACAAAATGAGGTTGGGCAGTGATTATGTAATTTAACTCGGCTACAAAGCGACAGAGAGAGAGAAAATTAACTACTTCCACATCAGATTTTTGTTACTACTTGTGCGACCTAAAAGAAGCAAAAATATGTTTGTCAACAAGAAATAATAGAAAATTCACTTATTTTCATTCTTTATTGACTTATATTGATGTAGTGTTGTTACACAGGCAGCCTGTGAATAATATTTACATAAAAATCCGCTAGATGGCGCTTCAAAATGATTTAGGCGCCATCTACAATTTCCGTAGCGAAATTTTTTGTAAATATTATCGCATTCAAACGTTCATAACTTTTTATAGAAAGCTGCTAGAACAGAACTGTAAAATGCAAAAATGTTCAAAAATTTTCTATTTATCTAATGAAATTAACAGTTTGACCAAAATATTTTTAGTTATGCCCATAATTATTGTTTTTATGAATCAGACATTTTGAAAAATCTTTAAAATTGCCATTTTTCGTCATTTTTGGCTGTAACTTTTTAAACGTTTAAGCAATATTCTTGAAACTTTGCCAGATTAAAGTTCTAAATAGCATCAAAAACTAACTAAAGTTTCAGATTTTTTTAGCAATGTGTTTTTCAACAGCATGCTTGTGAATAAAGACATGCTGATGACATTTTCTAAAAATAATTTCTCGAAAATAGCTCATGTAAATTACTTGAAATTTACGGGATTTTTAAATATAAATAAAAGCTTTATTTTCATATCAAAAGTTTAGAGATTAGTTGAGAAGTGACCGAGAATACAGCAAAGAAATCCAATATGGCGATCATTTTTTGACCAAAATTTTCATGTTTTTCAAAATTTCTAATTAACAGCTAGAGTTGCATTCTTTTCTAACTGAAATTATATTCTTGAAGTTATTAGTGACTTTTAGCAACAAACTGCATAGCTCTAACTAGTCTAGTTGCTGACTTATAAGAGCTCAAATTTGACAATAAAACTAAAATGGCAAAATGTAAACAATTGAAATTTTCAAATGTTTCAAATAAACCGAGATAAGCTGTTAGCTTCTTAGAATTTATATTATTTACTTATTTTAAGAACCTTTAACTGTATTTTATTTTATTTTAATTTACTTTAATTTTTGTTATTCGAAAGGAAACGCGCAACACTTTTCAAAAATGTGCTCACAAAATAATTTAAATTTTTAACGTATTTTTAACGAAAATTCTATAATTTCTTCTTTTTTGTTAAATATTAATTTTGTATATGTATTCAGTAGCATTCATTATGAAAACTTACTCAAGTGAGTATAGTGAGAGATAGCGAATTGTGTATATACATCAGAAGCAGAGTAGCAAAAATGACAGGAAGCGAAAGAGAGAATTGATAAAATTCCAGAATATAAAGTAGACGTAGAAGTACGATGCGATGAATATGTCAACTCAGAATATATGCAAGTTTATTTATTCAAACATTTATGCTGTGGTTTTTATTACTATTCACATTTGACATTTTCATATGATGCTGTTGAGCACAAATTCTTATGCCAATTATGAAGTTTCTGCTACTTATGTAACCGTAAAATGTAATTAATGCACAGCAAAATTCTCATTTAAAATTTTCATTCAGACAGTGTTGTTACTCAGGCAGCCTGTGATAATATTTGCAAAAAATTCCACTATGTAAATTGTAGATGGCGCTTAAATCAATTTAAAGCGCCATCTAGCGGAATTTTTTTGTAATTATTATCACAGGCTGTCTGTGTAACAACACTGCATTCAGATTAAGTTACTATTCATTATGCAAAAATAGACTTAAACGAAGGGAAAATGCAAGCATAGAATGAAAACTCTGCGAAAATAGGATTTCCGAGAATAACTCAGGCGTAGACAGACAAAAAAGTGATCAAATAAAGCTCAAATAGGAGCAAAAAAAGCAAAGTTTGTCTATGCCTGGGACAGCACTAAATCGTTAGTTCAGTTTTGTTTATTTATTCAATTTGAATTTTTGGTCAATTTTTGAAGGATTAATTCTTGATGCAATATTTCACATAACAGAAAAAGCAAAAAGTTAAATTTCCAAAAAGGCAAAACAAAAAGTTTTTATCTTAGCAATAACCGACATGTGTTTGGACTCATATTATTGCATACATGAAACAAAACAGGAAAAAGTTTTCTCAGTGTGGTTTGGCTTGCAAATATTTGGCAAAATTAAGAACATGAGCCTTAACCACATCCTCTGATGATTCTGTGATTACATTTACTTTGTTATCCACCCTCAAAGTTTATCTTCTTCATATTTCATGAATCAGTTTTAAGAGAAAAAAAGGACAAAATTATTAAATTTTATTTTCTCATTTCTAGATGCTAAAACACGTTCATATTTCACCATTACGAAGTCGAACCGACTCAATTTCACGTTCATCAACGATGTCATCATTAAATTCATCGTCATGCACAAATTCATTATGCGGCAGTCCTGAGCCTCACCTGACACCTTCAAGATCATCAAGTTACACGAGTCTCAATGAATCTATTGCACAGGTAAGTGTCGCATAATAAATGGCAAATGATGAATGAGCATTTAAGTGGATAATGACAAAAATTACCTCTAAAATGGTTTAAAATTAAGAAAAGATTTTTATTGTCTTTCTTTTTTATGAGTTTAGAGTGATAGAAATAATAGAATATTTTGTGATAGGGATCGGCACCGATATCGGCAAATAAAAAACTTCCGAAAATTTCCGCTACGAAAATTGTAGATGGCGCCTAGATCGTTTTTGAAGCGTCCTCTACAATTTTCATAGCGGAATTTTTTGGAAGTTTTTTGTTAATTGTTATTTTCACTTCAGTTTGTCTTATTTTGATGTTATAACTCTTTACTACCGTCTTCACTCAAGTATAAGAACCTTTTGGACTGGATTTTTGAATTGAAATTTTAAGCTTATAAAGAAATATTTTCAAATATAAAAAAGGCAAAAGCTATAGATAATTAGAAGATCTTTTTTTTAAGGATAAATTGCTTACAATTTCAATTTGAAAATCCAATCCAAACGGCTCTTATACTCGAAGAAAGAC
Source organism: Polypedilum pembai (assembly GCA_014622435.1). Classification (NCBI taxonomy): domain Eukaryota; kingdom Metazoa; phylum Arthropoda; class Insecta; order Diptera; family Chironomidae; genus Polypedilum; species Polypedilum pembai. Next base: position 17,140 of record JACWBX010003014.1, read on the forward strand.
AGTAGATATTTTCCAAAGAGTTAACAACGATTCAAAATCTACTTTTTTCTGCTTTTATTTGTACAAATCTGCTTTTTCTGCACAAATTTGTTCATTTTTGCACAAAATCTGCACATTTCTGCCTCGATTCTACTAATTTATGTGCAAATCTGAACGAGTTTGCTTGAATCTGTACAATTCTGCACATACCTGCACTTTCGTTGATAATTTTGAATGTTTTCCTGATTTTTATGGGCAATTCTCCGAATGACAAAATTCAGCAAAAAACTCTACTTTTTCAAATTTTTCTTTAATTACTTGCTTTCAATCTACCGCACTGGGTTTGAATGATATATAATATAAACCATTTTTTATTTGTTAAAAGTAGGTAATTTGTTCGAAAAACGATTTTTAAAAAGCGTCACTGGGTAACAAAAATTTGTTTTTGTTACAGATTTACTCTTATTTATACAAGTTTACTTGTTTATACACAAAATCTGCTCCGATTCAGCTCATTTCTGTGCAAACCATTTCTGTTAAATCTACTTTCTTTGCTCTTATCTATACAAATCTGCTATAATCTGCTGTTTCTGTATTTTTCTGCACAAATTTGCTCGTTTATGCACAAAATATGTTCTTTTTCTGTAGATTTCTGTTCCGATTCAGCTCATATCTGTACAAATCTGAAAGGATTGGCTTGAAAACTCTTTATGCTTGCTATGATTAATTTTGTTTACATTTTTGATTTTTGTTTCAATCTCAAATTCTAAAGATAAATCTTCACGAAAAAAGACTAATTCTTATTCTTTATGACTAAAGAAATGCAGATACACTAATATTTTAACCGAAAGAAGCTGATTTAAGAAAGTTTGGGATAAAAGAAAATCAAAAGAGTTCTTGAATTATTTCTTTTGTTTACATTTATAAAATCAAAAATGCGCAGCATTTTACTAAATTTATTTAAATCCCAATTTAGCCGTTATAAAAATCAAATTTATACTTATTTAGTTTATCACAGATTAAAGACTAAGCTTGTAATAAAAACATTTCATCTTTCACCTTTTTGTTGATGATAACATAAAAAACTTTCTATTCTCTGTCCCACACTCATTAACATTTTTATGACTTTATGAATTTGTAACAATTTTTCAACAAAAAAAGCATAAACATAATGTCATTTACTCACTTTCTTCTTCTGCAATTAAGTAGAATTTTCACAGAGCAAAAAGTTGTCACAACATACAAAACAATAAGTTTCTTATTGCAACCAAAAAGCTAATTATTCAACTTGAAAGCTCATTCATTTTGTGAAAACTATTTAATGTTTGTTATGTGAAACTAAAACTTTTTTCTCTGTCACAATTTCTCATAATTTGCACAATGAAAGTTTTCCATTAACAACAATTAAAGAATTCTTTTTTCTATTACAGACAACACTTAAAGTCTATACAGCATGTTTGAAATTGGACATCGAATACAAAACATTGGCAGTTTCATGGGACACAACAGCTCGACAAATTGTAACACAAGTGTTACGAAGGTAAATTTCAATAACTTTTTTTTATTTGAGTAAAAATTTAAGAAATTTATTTTTAAAAACAGATGCAAAATGCGTCATCGTGATCCACGACTTTTTTATTTATCAATGGAAGTTCGAATAAGAAGAGCTGATGCACGAACAATGTTGATGCTTGATGACACTGCAAGACCAGCAATGTTGCAAGCATGTCATCCATCAGGCGAATCAAAATTTCATTTACAAATGAAGCATGGTGGTTTGATAAAAGTTCACACTTCAGCACTGCAACAAACATCGCAATATAAAAGTCTCTTGATTTCCGATCAAACAACTTCAGATGAACTTTTGACACTTTTGCTCTCATGTTATAATCTCAATGAACCAGTTGAAGATTTTTCACTTTATGAAGTTTGTCCTGATCAAGAATATCAACGAAAACTTCATCCCGATGATTTGCCATTACGAGCACAAATTTTACGCAATCAAAAAGGCGAAAATTGTCACTTTTTGGTGAGAAAAATTCGTAACATGGCAAGACGTTCATTGCAATTAGATCAAAATCAAACAAATAATGCTGAGCAAGTGATTATGAAGCCATTAGAGTCATCACTGGTGAAGTCAACATTCACTTGCTTTGGTAAATTACGACGAGATGAAAGTGACAATCATCAGTCACCACTCACTGCATCAACCGCTTCATACAGTCCCGTCTACAATATTCGTGAAATTCGCACCGTGCAAAATTCATTTTCAACATTTGGCAGCGACAAAAAGCTCATTGATTTTGAGCGAGCAACAAGACGGCATAGCGTGGCTGTCGATGAACTTCTTAACTCTCGACTTCCAAGGAGAATTGGAAACTTCGTTTATGTTTAAATTTGTTTATCTAGTGCACTAGTCAGCATCAAGATTAAGCTCCTCTTACCTTCATTCAATTTTTCCTATTTAAAGCAAAAAAAAAAGAATCACCAAAGAACTTTTTCATATTTTTTTATACTTTTCTCTCAAATTGAGTTTATTTTGCGAGTTTAAATAAAGTTTTTCTTTATTTCATTGTTTGAAAAAGCTTCGTTTTTATTTCTATGATAAAATTTTCTTTTCAGTCAAGTGGATTTACTCTTTTAAATCGTTTATAAAAGGTTGAAGGTAAAATTGCTTTGTTTTAAATTAAATTTTTCAGAATATTGTGAAGGAAATTTATTTAATTACTAGAGCATTTGATCTGTTTTGCGTTCCTCTTTTGCTAAAAGATTTATAAATCGCAGAAGATTAAAATTCACAAACACTAAATGATGAACATCGAAACATTCAGAACTGAATTAAAAATGTCAACATCTACTAAGGTTTAATGTTTACTGAGAATTCAAAAACTCATTTAATAAATATTTTCATTGTAACGGTTTTGTTTAAATTAAAATATCAAGATCAAGATCAAGATCAAAATCAAAATATTTTTGTTTACAATTTGAAATTTTATTTGAATTAAAAATACACGGAGAAAAAAACTTTTTAACTGGTATAAATTTGCACCTCATAAAGTGACTGTATACCAGAAAAAAATTAAATCTTTATTAGAGCTAAAAAAGTTTTGTAAGACATAAAAAGCAGAGCCCGAAGTCGATTAAAATTTCGTATGTAATCGACTAAATTTAGTTTAGTTTAGTAAAATTAATCGACTAAGCATATAAAGTTTTAGTCAATTTCGGGCTCTGATAAAAAGTTTTGTATGGGAAAAAATTTATGATTGTTTTTATGTCTCATAAATAGCTTTATTGGATCCAACTTTATGTCAGTTAAAAAATTTTTCTCTCAATGCTGAGCATTAAAAATATCAACATTTAGCATTTACTGAGAAATAGTCCTAAGGATTTAAAAACTCAAAATCTTTGTTCAGAATACTAAAACACTTAGTGCTGAGCATTAAAATTCTTAAAGTTCAATAAAGAGTTGTTAAACTAGAGCTCCGTAGCTAGTAGCCAAAATCTACTGTAGAAAGAAGACAAAAGCCACAAAATGGATTCTACTATTACAACTCTGGTCCTGAGGGTTTGAAAACTGAAAAGCTTTGTTCTATATACTAAAACACTTAAACACTTAGTGCTGAGCTTTAAAATTCTCATAATTCAAGGTTTAGCGTTGAAACACTTTTCAATTCAATACTGAACATTGAAATACATAAAATTTTAGTGCTGAGCATTTAAGTTCTCAAAGCTTAAGTTATAACGTTTACTCAAACTTAGTGCTGAGCATTGAATGAATAATATACTTGTGCTGAACACTTAAATTTAGGGCTGAGCACTAAAATTCAGTCCTGAACACTAAAACACTCAAACACTTAGTGCTGAGCACTAAAATATTTGTTGAACAATGAAACATTCAAAATAAATTTTTAATAATATTTAGCAGCAAATGCTTGATTGAATAATTAAACTTTTAAAGAATTAATAGTCAAGTACTTTTATCTCAAAAACTTTTAATTTCAAAGAATGAAAATCAATTTTAGATATCAATGGCATAAGATGAGAACTTATTTTTTCATATCACGTTTCTGTCAGCTGCAGTAAAATATGTGATTGACATCACAAAGTTCTGTTCAGTATTCAACAAGTTTAAAATTCTGCAATTGATTAAAGAACATGTTAAGAATTATAAAAAATTCAATTTGTTGCAAAAAGTAGTAAAACTTTTCTTTTGTGATTCAGCAAATAGTAAGAAAAACCAATTGTTGACAAAAGAATCCTCAATTATTGTCTCTAAGTGAGTTTATATAATGAAAATGATTATTATAATAAATTTCTCTCGGGATTGAGTGAAATGTAAATAAAAGCTACCGAATTGAGCGTCATCTGAAGCATCCTCGATATATTTCAGTTGTTCAATTCAATAAAAAGTTTTTTTTTGTTTGAATTTTCTATAAGTAAATAAAAAGAGAAAATTATAGAGGATGAATCACTGCTCGTTCACATCTTTGTAATTGAATCATTATCTCAGCATGAAATAAAAATAAGTTTCACTTTTATTGCACTTACCTACATCTCTATCGAGTGATTTTTGATACACTTGACTACATTAATACTTCTTCTTCTTCCATGATTTAAGATAAAATAATCGTGGGAAAACAAAAAAAAAAAAAGAATTTTTTAGCATCGCCATGAAGTCATAAAAATGTCTCTCTCTCTTGTGATTTTTCATCAATGTTTTGCGTGAAAGCGACACATCAATCAACTTGCGTACTACAATTTAAATATTAAATGAATAAAATACACAAAAAATTGTGTCAGAACTGAAGGTCGCTAGTAGAAATATTTTTTCATCAACAAACCATTTATGGCTTCTTTATGTAACTCAAACATCCGGTAATGAGTGTAAGTAAAGATTGCGGATGTTGCTTTATGCATATTTCTGTAAAAAAAAAGGGAATTGGATAAAGAAGAAAATAAAATCTTGAGGATTTAGCAGAATTTGATTATTTGAGAAAAACCTTTGAATTTTTGTATTTTTATTTAGGAAATTACATTTAAGAAACCCTTTATAATTGAGTTCTTAAATTTACCTTGATATCACAAATAGCAAGTTAAAACACTTGAAAGTTTTCATTTTGTCAAATTTTTCTTCTTTTATTTACTTTTTGGAAATAAAAAATTGCGAATTTTTAAACAATATGAAAAATTCTTAAATAATTAACTTTAATATATAAGAGAAGAAACTTGAAGTTAATTAATTTGTACCAGAGTTGTTACATAGACGATCTATAACGTCTATATAAATATTTACAAAAAATTCCAATATGAAAATTATAGATGGCGCTTCAAAATGATCTAAGCGACATCTACAATTTTCATAGCGGAATATTTTGTAAATATTCACATAGACAAATATAGATCGTCTATATAAAAATTCTGATTTGTATAATTTAGAATTCGACTAAATATAAATATAAATTTATCAATGAATTAGTTGTCAGTTACTGGAAATAAAATATTATCCTTATCCTTATCCATATCCTTATCCATATCCTTATCCATATCCTTATCCAAAAAGTCTTTCAAATAATTTTTTTGAAATTTATTTTGACAGTTTTGAAATAAAATTAAGAAAATTTTAATTTTTAACATTAAAAATGATTTAAAAACTAATAACCAGGGAGCCCGACTGATCGTTATTTCCCTTAATTTGAATTGGCGCGCATTTTCGTTTCCCTTAATTTTCCGTTAAAAAGTTCGATACAAAAATTGAAATTTCTGAGAAAACGATAGAAATTCTTAATTTTGCTTATTTAATTGAAAAGAATTCACTCAATAATGGTTGAAAAAGCTTAAACAATTTTATTTTATTCAACAATTCTCTTTAAAAACAAGAAAATTGAAATTTTAGCGTGTTTTTCTCAATAAAAATCTTAAATTTTTGCAATAAAACGCGTTCAAATTTAAGAATTTTAAATTCAAATCTGAGCAAAAATAACCGTCAACTTCTTTGTATTGAGGCTAATTGAGAGCTAATAATAAAAGAATTTCAATTAAGACAATGAAAAAAACAATTGATACAAAAGTAATGTTGCCCTAAAGTCTTTATCTCATTATTTTTATCATCTAAAAGCTAAAAATAGAGCAAAAATTTGCTTACCTTCCAAGAAACATCCACCAAACACCTTTAGGGATTTTCCAAAATAAATAAATTGTTCATTTGATGCCAAAGATCCTTTTTTTCTACCAAATATTTTTATTAATCGCATAAAAGAAAGAAGAAGAGTCTGTGCAATTCAGCACAAAAATCTCTTCCTTCTTCTTCTTCTTCCTCTTTTCTTCGATTATCGTCTTCGTCCTTTAGAATTTACCACAATTTTTGCCGGATGCGCTGCTTACACCATTACTCATCGAAAACGAGAAAAGGAAAAAAAGACGATATAAATTGAATAGAGAAAAATGAGAAAAGAAATTCAGCAAACATCTGTTTCGCATTAACATTTCTACTTTTTTTTATCTTCCTTTCCTGCTTCTTCTTCTTCCTCCTTTCTTTTCATGTCTCTTTAATTACATTTTACTAAGATGTTGAGGTTGTTATCACAACATAAGATTTAATTTTTTGTATTTTTTACCAGGGTTCGGTCGATATCGACCAGTGTTGTTACACAGACAGCCTGTGATAATAATTACAAAAAAATTCCACTAGATGGCGCTTCAAAATGATTTAGGCGCTATCTACAATTTCCATAGCGGAATTTTTTGTAAATATTATCACAGGCAATCACAGGCTGCCTGAGTAACAACATTGATATCGACAAACAAAAAACTTCCGAAAAATTCCGCTATGAAAATTGTAGATGGCGCTAAGATCGTTTTTCAAGCGCCATCTACAATTTTCATAGCAGAAATTTTTGGAAGTTTTTTTATTTGATAATATAGGTGCCGAAGCCCGAACACTAGTATTTTTGCAAAATGATTCATTTTCACAGCAAAATTTAATAAGCTTCCGAGACGTAAAAATTTTCACTTTCAAATCAGATTAAAATTATAAAACCACACACATGAAAAAATATGAATCAAATCAGTTTATGATTATGAAAATAAATAGAAAAAATTTCCAAAAAAAATTTGACATGTTAATAATATAGAGAGCGCACACGTGTTCATATTTTAAAAAGATAAAGCAATTATGAAGAACTGATGTTGGTTTTCAGTCCATTGAAAATCACAAAACTGCATCTCCTGTGCGGGAGAGAGAACTGTCACATTCGAAAGTAATTATATCGAAATATTTCCTTCCACGCACACATGTCGAGGTAAAAATAAGAGAAATTGTCTTCACTCTACAATGCACCGGAAATTCTCTTCATTTATTTTTTTTATGAACAAAAAAAATTCTTTGTAAAATGAGACTGAAAGGCTCGTGCTGTTGTATAATAATTTCAAATTATCAATGAAGCTCTTTCCAATGAAAATTGATATTTCCCTTCATTATTTATCTTTTTTTTTTCTTTTGTAAGAGTTAGAACAATATTGAGTTTTATTGCTTTATTGAAAAAAATCTCGTTACTAGAGCAAGCAGTCCACTAAACATTAAACATTTATTGGTAAATTTTGAGCACTAAAATATTGTGTAATAAGTGTTGAACACATTTGATAGTGCTGAGCATCAAAACACTCAAAAATAGTGCTGAGCACTAAATTATATGTGCTGAGCACTAATAATTATTGTTTTCTATATATTTGACATGAATTAATCTTTCAAATACATAATGAGCTGCAATATATAGTGATGAGTAGGAATAGTTATAAACGAATATCACTCAACTATTTATATTGATTAATTGTTAACTTTGAACAAGAAAATCGATTAAAGGAAAATTTCACTAAATAAATTTTAATGAATTGATTAAAACAAATAAAAAGTCTGAAGCAATTCAATAATTTAAATTCATATTATGGAAGTCTTTCATGGATTTTAAATTTAAAATATTGGATATGAAATAATTTAAAATTCCAAGCGAAAACAAAGTAAACATTGAAACTCAAAAATTTTTTATGAAACTAACAAAAAATTTAACAAAAATTTTTGCTAATTTGTTAGATTTTTTGATAGAGTTCTTATTTCTTGAAAAATTCTTTATTCGTATATTTTAATAAGAATAGTTTGAATTGAAAATAACGGTCAAATCAAATTCAAATTCAGAAAGTTCCAAAAAAACGCGTCTTAGTAGACGTTGAAAATTTTGTGTCTTAATTTCTCAAGTTAAGCAATCAATAAGAGAATTTTAAATAGTCGGCGGGCTAATAACTCGATAGCACAAATCAAACTCAAAAACTTAGAAGTTTCTAGCTATTGTAATTTTTGGCACTAGCCAAAGTGAACTTTTCTATACAAAAATGCGCTAAAAATTCTTGGTTTATGTCAGCTTTTAAGAAGAAAATCGATCAAAGAAGAATTTTAGTGAAAAATATTCTTTATCTTTATACAAAATACTTACTTAAAAGCAGTGTTGTTACACAGACGGCCTGTGATGATATTTACAAAAAATTCCGCTATGAAAATTGTAGATGGCGCTTCAAAACGATTTAAGCGACATCTATAATTTCCATAGCGGAATTTTTTGTAAATATTCAGATAGACGTACTAGACCGTTTATATAACAACTCTGCTTTATCTTTATACAAAATATTTACTTTAATGTAATTAAGAACAAAGCACTTAGTTTATCAAATTTCTTTCTTTTGTTTATAATCATTAAAATGCGCTACAAAAAATTTAAATCAAATTTGACAGTTATTTAAAGATATTAATGTCACTTGCATGTTGAGAACTAATGACACTCATTCACACGAAAACAACGGAATTATCAAATTAAGACCTCATAATTTTTCGTTCTACTTCACTTGATATATGAAATATGTCTGTGAGAAATGTGCTAAATTGTTTCTAAATTGCCTTCATTAACCGTAAAGGTCATCATTGTGACTTGACTACCTCAAAATATTATAAATGGTGAAAGTCTTTCTCGCGTTATTGCGGAACGGATGCACTCAAAACCATTCATATGTACGAAGTTTTTTTTTTTTTACGAGGAAGCCATGTCAAGAATGCTGAAACATCATTAAGTGCTCAAGGAAAATTGTTATTATTTTTGTACTTGACTCGCAGTTGAAAATAATCTCACATAAAAAGCAAGTAAGAGAGAGAGATCAAATTCTCAAACCACATTTTTTGAGTTATGTGAGCTGCAAACTGAAACAATTTTCATCCCTGCTGTTATAAATTATCTCAGGTGAGATTTGAAAATTTATTAACAACATATGAAAATCATTTTTCTTAAGTACTGCTTACAGCAGCTCATCATAATGGATTATTTCTTCAAAATAAACAAGAAACTTTTACTGAAATCAATTAACAAATTGTCATAGTGAATAAATATTTTACTTAAATTAATGAGCTCAAAAATAAACCTGAGAACTCTTTTGATATTTTTCATCAAGATACCTTTGCTTTTTGGCAAAACAAAAATTTTTAGAAGGATTTTTTACTAAAAGAGCCACTGAATAATTCTAATTACTATGTTATTTGTATTCAAAATTTAATTTTGAATGCTTTAATGCTCAGCACCTAATTTTTTTAGTGTTTTAGTGCTCCACACTAAAAGTTTTAGAATTTTTGTGCTCAGCACTAAGTGTTTGAGTGCTCAGCTTTGAATATTTGACAAAACCTGAAAACTCTTGATATTTCGCATTATATTTTTTGGAAGGGACTAAAAGAGCTTAAAACAATTTTAAAACAACAACACGTGCATGGCTTCGTTCTTTTAGATTTTTATTATTCAATCTTGTCGCATCCCAGTGAGAAATTTAGTCCGGAATTTTCTAATTTTTCCTAATATTCGGATTTCGGCCGCCTTCTTTTAAGCTATAAAAACTATTTTTAGGACTTATAGTAAAAGAGAAAATTACAATATCAAAAGAGTTCTCAGGCCTGAGCAAATATTTTAGAGAGAGTAATTTAACAAAAAAATCTTAATTAAATTTCTCTCTTTACATATTTTTAACAATAAAAATGTTTTTCATTACGCTTTCATAATTCTCTTGTTGTTCATTTAATAACAACAATTGTTCTTTTGAGAGTAATTTCATAAACATAAAATCATATGAAATAGATAGATAAAGAAAAGTTATCAAAGAAATGCATTTCTACTCACTCACTCTGATGTATGCACAAAGGTGTATATCACTTAACATTTCAAACGAAACAAAAAGAAAAAGAATTTTTCTCTCTTTCTTGATTGCAGTTTTCAATGCTTTTGGAGCTTAAATCTAAATGATGTCAATCTCTTTTTACATTTCTTCTTGTTTCATTAATTTTAAGATGTTTAACATTTGTAAGAGTCTTAACTTTTTGTTAAGTTAATTTATTTTAAGATGATGATTATGAGGCAGTGTTGTTATACAGACGGTCTATAACGTCTATCTTAATATTTCGAATAAATTCCGCTATGAAAATTGTAGATGGCGCTTCAAAACGATCTAAGCGACATCTAGAATTTTCATATCGGAATTTTTTGTAAATATTATCACAGACCGTCTATATAACAACTCTGATATGAGGTGAGTTTAAAAAACTTTTCATTTAATTTGTGTCAAAGTTCGAAAAAGCTTTTAATTTAGCCACGACTAACTAAAATTCTAGTAAATTTTAGTTGATTTTCATCAGACAAGAACGCTTGAAAAAAGATCATGAAAGGACCAGAATAAAGATAGCAAAAGAGAAAATTATTAAAGTGTTCTCGTCTAGATTTTTAGTCGATTGATCAAAAGAGCAAAAAAGACTAAAAAATTGCTCTTTTTTGTTCTTTGTTGCTTCCATTTGCTCTTTTTTATGTTTGCACACCAGGACTTTGGGGAATTTATTCTAGACAAATCAGTGCCAAAGTATAAAAAAGATCAACGAAAAGCAACGTGTGCCTATGCCTGGATTGTAACTAGACAAAAAACAATTTTAGATTCTGATATGATTTTCATCAAAATCAAAATTAACTGACGAAAAAATTTTAAAATTTCATTTTTATTTCGTTACAAAACGATTTTTGTACATTTAGCGATCAAAAAACTTAACAAAGTAGCACAAATTGTACATCAAAATGTTCATAAAACAAATATCTGTCGTTTAAAAAAAGTTCAAGCTTAATCGGTTAAGATTTGCTCAAACTAGAGCTGTTTAAGTGAACCGATAAGCTCATTTTTGACAATATACAAAAATGGTCATATCTTGAGAAAGGAAACACTTAAAAAAAATTTTTACCCATTTTTGTATCGTCTAACAATGTTCTACAATATATTTTTCTTCCAAATTTTTAGAATTTATGGTCCACTGTGGGCTCTGGTTTGAGTTTCATCAAAGAGAAAAATAACTGACAAAATATTTTTAAAATTTAATTTTCATTTCGTTATGCCTTCGTTAAGTTTCGTTAACTTTCGTTAAGTTTTGTAAACAAAGTTTTTGAAAATAAAATTTAAGAAAATTGAATTTAAAATAAGTTTCTCAGTTCTTATACTACTAGGATTAGTTCAATATGTCACTAAAGAGTTATTCTGAATACATAATTAGAGATAAAATGCTGAAATTGTTAAGAAAATTTGAATTTCTTTGAAACCTTTTCGTCAAAGTTATTTTCTCATTGAATCTTTCCTTTAGCTTCTTCTTCTGCTTATTTCATAGCCACATTATTTATTAACCACTCCATTGAATATATTTTGCTATTATTTTTCTGTTTGAACAAGAGTCAAAGTTAATGTGAGAATTTTTTGTGGTTTCATCTAGATTAATATTTCAATTCTGCAATAGAGAAAAAACTATTGAGCGTAAGCTGTAAAAAAAAGTGTCATCACTTTCAGTATTGTTTCTATTACAGTGCTTGTTTCACATGAATGAGTATTTTACACTTTCGTAACTTCTCTCAGGCATTCATTTGTGCCTTTGTTTTTAACAACTCATAGCTTGATTTTTCTCTCTCTTGGTATGAGTTACACATTAAAAAGAGAGAGACTTGACACACATCAGTGATTCTCATTGCAACATATTATTGCTGCAAAAATACAAAATGAAACTGAAAATTGTTGTTTTCTTCTGTTAGTCATCACAAAGTTTATTATTAATCAAAACATGTGGATTTAACTCGATTAAAGCGAATTTTTGGTATTACAGATCAGTGTCTATTGATAGATTTAAAGCATGAATGTCAGAGCTTGAAATTGAAAGCAGTGTTGTTACATAAGCAGCCTGTGTTAATAATTACAAAAAATTCCGCTATGGAATTTATAGATGGCACCTAAATCATTATGAAACGCCATCTAGTGTAATTTTTTGTAATTATTATCACAGGCAATCACATGCCGCCTATGTAACAACACTGCCTGGAAGGAGCTCAACAGAAATTTTTTAAAATTTAAACCGAATTTTTTTCTACTTCCCCTAAAAGTTTACAACAATATTTTGAATTTCATGTGACCGTTATTTTAAACCATTTTATATTACTATATTTTGACAGAAATTCAATTAGATATCAATGAATTTGTGTTGAAAACGTATTGAAAACTTCGATTCAGTTTGTATTTACGCTGAATTCTTCATAATTTTCAGTAAAAAACTGTAAAAAGCAATTAAATTTCTTTTAAGAAACTTTTCTAAAATAACGGTCAATGGAAATTTGAAATTGGATTTTTACCATATTTGTTTACATTCGAAGAAATTTTTTAATGAAAATTATTTTCCGTAAATTATCCAAATAGGAAGAACAAATTAACAAAAAATTTAATTAGATTTTTTGTTAATTTCATACAAAATTTTTGAGTTTCAATGGCTACTTTGTTTTCACTATCAAGAGTTCTAACCCCTTGATATTATCAATATAAACAGCATTCTAACACAATATAAAGTAGTTTGTGTACACTTACACGATAACAAAATTTATTTAAAAGAAGCTTCAAGTCTCTAGCTATTATAGTTTTCAAGATCACAGTCGAACTGTCAAATTGAATATAAAAGCAGATTTTTTCCCTAAAAATTAGCTAAAAATTTCATCACTGAGTTGTTTTTTTATAATTTAAAAGAAATGAAAGAATAATTAGAAAAGAATGTGAAAATTTTTAATTCTAAAAATGAAGAATTTTTTTAATCTGAAAATAGAGAGAGAAAAAAGGATATGTAGAGCACATGCTATGCTATGTTATATACAGAAGTTTATGCCTACTAATCATTTTAATTTCCTCACATCTGTTTTATGCTCACAAATCATATGCTGTTGCTGCTGTTGTTCATAGCGAGTTAAAAGCGGCAAAAGAAGAATATGGGAAAGTTAAAAATCTTCAAAAAAATAAGATAAACACTTGGTTAAAGAAGTGAGAAGAAAAAAATTATTAAATTTCAGGACTTTTCAAGCATATGTTTAATATCCTGTTTCTTGATATTTCTCCTTTCTCGCCAAGTGATGGCCAAGTTTTAATTAAAACTGAAATTATTATCAGGAAATTGTGATGAAAGATATGCGCCATCAAAAAAAATAAAACTAACGATGAGAAAATATTTTCAGAAGACAGAGTTGTTTATTTGCTTGATCTGTAGCCAGTGTAGATTGCCTGTGATAATATTTACAAAAAATTCCGCTAGATGACGCTTCAAAAACGATTTAAGCGCCATCTACAATTTTCATAGCGGAATTTTTTGTAAATATTATCACAGGTCGCCTTGTGTATCAACACTGGTCCGTAGCCAGTAGCTAAAATCTACTGTAAAAAGTAAACCAAAAGATTCTACTTTAACAACTCTGAACTTCAGAACATTTTTTTATTCTTTATTTTTACATCGCGTATTCGCTTAAGGCAAGACTGCTCATATTTTTATTCATAAACGTTTTGCACAAATAATCAATCTCATATTTTGATATTAAATATTTTTCATATTTGATGAGAGTTTGAATAAAATAAACAAGCTGGTTGTTGGTTTTATCAGTCAATAACATCAACCAAAGAGTAAATATAAATGCAGATAAATTGAACAAATTTACATTTTTAAATTGATTTGAAGAAATAAAAATTTAATTTTTTATTTTCAGAGTTACGTACTCTGTAGGCACATATATTTTTGCAAAAGTAAAAAACTACGTCATGTCTATTGTAGGACAAATAAATCTACTGAGAAAAGTTAACAAAACCTTCAAAATTTCATCCTACCTTTGCAACCTTGCTTACTTTTAGCTTCTTATATTCTCTGTATGGTTGCTAAGTTATTTGATTGATTAGTGTTGAAATAACAAATTAAATCCAGTTAGCAATGATAACATAAACATAGAGTTAAAAAAAGTAGAATCTACTTAGTAGCTTTTGGCTACTGGCTACTGACCAGTAGTGTCGATAAAATATCTCGACAGGATTAAAATTTATATACTAATTGTAAGCCCCTTACTTTTGCACAAACGACATTGCTTTTTCCTTATTCTAGTCACACAATTACTTCCCCTTTCGCGACATTTGATCAGTCAATTTGGTAGCTCAATTCTAAGTATAGAAAATGAGGAAAAAGAGCAACTCGTTCTTTTGTCTTTTTGCACTCGTAGGAGCAACAGTAACAGCAATATGATTTAATTTTCATGAATTGATATTTTTATATTTTACAGTTTGAAATCGCATTGAAATAAAATAAGCGAAATAAATTAATAATTATGATTTATTACGCGAGTGTACACAGTTTGACAACTCTGCTTGAACAGATAAGAATTTAAATTGACCTTGAAGTATCTATTGATAGCTTAGTGGTAAGAATAATTTACCAGCGTGAATTCAAGTCCTGCTTGGACTACCGTCTTCTCTCGAAAACAAAAACCGGCTCTTGTATTCAAATTGTTCTAAAAATCTCAATTTATTTTAGAACTTTACTTTAAATAAAAGAGCCAGCTCTTGTTTTCGAGGGAAGAAGGTAGACATGTCAAAATGTCTATTTTTCTATTTATATGACAATTAATTTTTCGATTTTGTAATCGATTTCATTTTATCAATATCTTTTTTTAGCTTTAAGGCTCTATAAAAGTACAAACCTTTAGCTTTAATATCTTAAAAACTTGCAAATTTTATGTTTTATTTGTTTTAATTTGATGTTATTAATCGTAAATAGCAAGTAAAATAAAAATTTTGTCCTTAATTTTCTATGAATGGAATGAATTTGATTTTTAGATGAGCGAAGCTATTGCTAGCTCACAGGTTGCGTAAACTGAAGAGCCTGTTGTTGTCCTAGTTTCTAACTCCCGACACCAAACACACGATAGTTGTTCTCCTGCATGTTCACAGAGAAGCTAATGATTGCAACTAATAACTTTCAAACAAGGATTTTATTTCTACCAATGAAACCGCTTGAATGTTTCTACACTTCGCTAACTTAACACTACAGAACTGTTAACATTTATGAATAATACGCAAGTATTTCTTGTCAGATAAAAATAAAATGTTTAATTTGATTTATTCACGGTAAAAGTTTTAACTAAAAAGTAAACAAAAGAAAAACGCAGCTTAATACTAAGAAATTCAAATATAAAATGACACTTATTGTTGAATTCCAACAAGAACATTTCAACCAAACTATTGTAAATGATTTTACCTTTTAATTTGCTTTCCGATAGCACTTTTGTTTAATTTTCTAAACTTTTGTTTACATTTTTAAATTGCGTAAACTCTTTTCAAAAATGAGCAAAAAAATTTAAATTCTTATTTAACCGTTACAAAGGAATGTAAAATTCTTTTAACTTCTACAATTTATTTAACAAGTCAACACACACAAACAGATTATTTTGCATTTAAAACAAAAACAAATATTTGAATTATAAACAATTTAAATATGCATGAAAACCTCAATTTTGTCATTATCAATTATTAATTAACAAATATTAAAATCTCATAGCTTACTTAAAATATTTGCTGTTAGAAATCATAATTTGTCTTCTAGACATATTTAACGTGAGAAATGACATTAATTACTTTTTGAGTAACATAAGCACAAACATTCAATCTCTTTTCAGCTTACTGACTATAAATTTGCATTTACATGCACAAAATTGATGCTGAATGCTTGAATTGTTTTTTTGAGATTTCCTTTTTTGACATTTCTATGTCAATCAAGTTTGAAATTGAGCTAACTACAATTTCATACTAAAATCAGTGTTGTTACACAAAAATTCCGCTATGAAAATTGTAGATGGCGCTTAAATCATTTTGAAACGCCATCTAGTGGAATTTTTTTTGTAAATATTATCACAGGCCGCCTATGTAACAACACTGGACCAAAAATAAAGCATTTTTTCATCCTAAAACTTTTTATTGCACTTTTTTTCCATCAAAAACAATTTTTTAAAGGAAGAAATTGAATTCGAGATTTATGCAAACATACTGGATGTGCATTAAAATTGAAATGAAAATTTTTTTCGAGAATTTAAAAGGATTTCATTTAAATTTATGCATACAAAAAGAAGAAGAAGAAAAATTTCTTTTTGAACGTTCAACCAGAACATAAAAAATATCACATTTGTGGTTTGGCGCTTCAAAAATTCATGAGAGAAAAAAAGCGAAGAGCAAACAAAGAGAAGAAGATGAAATTTTTTTTGGGAAAGAGAAAATAAGAAATTCGACTCCCATGGTTCAAATGGAATTCGACTGACGATTCTTTTGACTTTTTATTCTTCTCCTCTATATGGTTGAATTATAATAACAATAATAAGAGCTTCGGCAAAACTAAAATATCATTTCAAAGTCGGCATTAAGCGATGCCACTGAAGTAGATCGAATATTATATAGGAGAAGCCACAGAATTCGTTACACATGATTTCATCTGACCTTCTCTTTTTCATTTCAGAGTTGTTATATAGACGGTCTATGTGAATATTTACAAAAGAAAATTCCCATAGATGGCGCTTAAATCGTTTTGAAGCGTCATCTAGCGGAATTTTTTTGTAAATATTCACATAGACCCAGTGTTGTTACACAAACGGCCTGTGATTGCTTGTGATAATATTTACAAAAAATCTTATATGAAAATTGTAGATGGCGCTTCAAAATGATTTAGGCGCCATCTACAATTTTCATAGCGGAATTTTTTGTAAATATTATCACAGGCAATCACAGGCCGCCTGTGTAACAACACTGCATAGACCGTCTATATAACAACTCTGTTTCTTTCTCTCTCTTAGGTTCCAATTTTATGACAACATAGACTTCTACTTAGTCCATAAAAAAGAGTGACAATAAAATTGTACGTTTGGGACGAAGAATAGCAACTGTTTCGATAAATATGTTAGCTTAACACAACTTTCTAATGAATCATGTGTCGATTTTAAAGGTTCATTTGCCTATAATCACAATAATCAAAAAAATCTTTTCTTTGTTCTTCTTCATTTTTGTATGTTTTTAGCAACATTTGAATTGAAAGTTTATGAGGCATTCATTTTGACTGAAGTTTAGAACGAAATAAAAAGAATTTTAATTAAATTTGTTCTAGAGTTGTTAAAAACAAGGAATTCGCTTGTACAGGCCAAGGGGTTAGAATTCTTGATAAGCAAAACAGAATAGTCATTAAAAATATTTTTTGTATGAAATAGTTCGATATTTTTGAATTTTTGATAACTTTTTGATAGAATTCGCACCTTTTAGTACAGACAAAAATTAAAAATTGTTTTATGTTGTTAATTAGTCAAAATTTATTCTTTATGGTTAAAAATAAAATATTATTTGTTACAATTAATTATTTAAATTTAGAATCTGTCTCTAGTCACTATTTTCCATTGTTGTTACACAGGCTGATTTCAAAATAACGTTAAAGGTGAATTTAAAATTTTTTTTTTGTTTACCAGGGTACAGCAACTCACAAAAGATATGAAAATCGATTATAGGCGACAGAGCCGACAGATAATCTACAGACTTGTCTGCTGATTTTATTGTAAATTTCTGTAGACAATTTTCCGTAGAAAAACTGCTATAGCATGCTGAAAGCAAGCAAACAGAAAGCGTAACGTATTTTTTGTTATTTGGAACAGGATTTTCCGCAGATTTCTGCAAATTTTACCTGGTGTATGAGCAGATATGTCTACAGATAAATCCACAAATTGTTCGCAGATTTTTCTGCAGATTATTTGTAAGCTCTGTGAAAAACAGCCGCGAAAAATCGAAAGAAGCAAAAAATGACAAAAAGAAGCAAAATAATTTTTAAAAAACTTTTAATTTTACTTTTATTTAATAAGGAAAACTACTATAGAAGCTTAGAATTTGGCATAAAATTATTTTTGCATCGAAAATTTTGCTTTTATAAAAAAATGACAAAAATGAAATTTACAAAATATTTTAACTTTCAAATGATTTTAACAGGTAAGTCTAATTATTCATTACTCTAAATATCATCAGCATCATATTTAACTCTCACATGCAGTAAGTAAGCATCTTAGTAAAATTTAAACTTCACAGATGTTGGGAATATAAATAAGTAAATGTCAGAGTCCGAAACCGTTTAAAAATTTAGTTACAACAACTAAATTCAACTAAATTTTATTCGATTAAATTTTAGTTGCTTTTTAGTTGAAAATTTTTAGTTGCTTTTTAGTTAGTTGTAAAACGGTTTCGAACTCTGATAAATGTTCTTTAGCTCTCTTTATAACATTCATAAGCCATGTATCATCAATTAGCACCCATTATAATATTATTATTGAATAGATAAAGTCAGCAGATAAAGTGAGAGGAAAAGACATAAAGATCAATTAAAGATTTTGTAACTGTTTGTGCAGCGCTTGCTTGTGGGAATAATTTTAACAATGCGTCAATAAAACTGTGACCGACACTATGAGAAAAATTCTCATTTCTATTCCAGGCAGCGATTATTGGCTTTTTTTCAATTCCCACACACACACACACAAAAAACTTTGTTACTGCGGGGGCAATAAAAGGCATTGAAATAAAGCTACGCACATATCTCCATGCACTCAATGTTTTTAAAGATTCATTCTTTTTGGTACGCGAGAAATTTACATTGCTTTACAATGGGAATAGGAAAAATGTGAAAGAATTTTTTTGTGTATGTTGTGCTGCAGATGATGAATGAAAATTGATTTTCCACAACACTTGCTTCACTGACTTCATTAATTTTTTTTCTCTCTTGAGAGATCATATAAAAAGACGGCTGTAAATGTGAACATTACTAGATATTTTTTTTTTTCTTTTCTCACACCTAGAACAAAAAGAAATTTATTGAAAGAATTTTAATTGATTTTTCATATTGTTTGAATCGAGATAATTTTTGACCGTTAAAATTTTAAATTTTGAATTTTCGAAATTCATTTTCGAAAATTATTATTGTAAAAAATTCTAAAAGATTAAAATTTTAAAACTGAAATGATATGAAATAATATCTAGTTCAATTAATAACAACATCTTCTGTATCGAGAATCATTAATAATTAACTAAATGATAAAATTTTGATGAAATTTCATTTTTTAACGAACTTTTCGAAATTTCAAAATTCGTTTTCGAAAATCGTTATTTTAAAAAACCAAAATATTTGAAGATTTAAGCTAAAACAATGTGAATAAAAGCCTGTTTAAGTATTATAACAACAACTTTTGTATCAAAGAAAATTATTAATTAGCTAAATATTGAAAATTAAAAATTTGTTTCTAACGAACTTTTCAAAATTTGAATAATTTCGAAAAATCATAGTAGTCTTTTTTTAAAATTCTCTAACGATCAAATGAAATTACCAGGCTTCAAACAATGTTGCTTGATGATGAATTCACAATAGAAACAGAAATTACAATGTTATTTAATTGAATGCTACACAAAATATCTTAAAATAAACAATTTTAACTTTCTCAAACACCCGCAAAAATTAAATTGTTTTTAGTTGCCAAAAATGGCTGACAAGTCATTTATGAAAATTACCAATTGTAAACTTTTACTTTTTGCATAACTTCGCACTTTATTTATTCCTTTTTTGATGAAGGCTAACGTTTGGCAGCTTAATTAACAATAATCGATTAATTTTCACATTTACAGAAGCGACTTTTGCTGATTTATCAAATTTAATAAGAGTTCAGCGCTCTTTGATTCTTCAATTATTTAATTAATGAATCATGTGTTAAAGTATAACTGACAATGAGATTATTTCATTGTAGGAAAAGACAAAGGGGCTCTAATTTTTATATGAGGCAGCAACAATTGAGCAGTAATTTTTAATTCGTTCCCAATGATGATCTCAACTTTACATAGACGTTCTTTAACCTTTTTATTAATTTTTTAAAAGAAAAATTGACAATTTTTTGACGAACTTTAATTAGAAAAAATTTTCTTTTATCTTTCAAACAGTGTTGTTGCACAGGCGGTCTGCGATAATATTTACAAAAAATTCCACTAGATGGCGTTTCAAAACGATTTAGGCGCCATCTACAATTTTCATACCGGAATTTTTTGTAAATATTATCACAGGCCGCCTTGTGTAACAACACTGCTTTCAAAGAAATTCTTTAAAAGTTTTTAAAATATGTAAGCTTAAAATAATCCTCAAATCCAGTTCTATAAAGACAAAAAAAAAGGTATCGCATAAAGAAAGTTAAGAAACACAATTAAAAAAGGATACAGTTTTCTTGCCAAAGAAGTCTTTTAGTGACTTCTAAGAAGATGCAGGAAAAAAAGTCGTGTGGAAAAGATAAAGGAAAAAAAAATTTTCAATTTACACTTTAAATTGATTTTTTCACTTGATTATAGACAGACAAGAGTGTATGAAGATTTTAGATTTTTCCCTCGTGAAGTAAGAAAAAGAAAACTTTTTCAATTTCTTTCTTTTGTCTATCGATAGAGAGAAAAACTTTATTATAAAAGTCTGAGAAAGAATTGAAGCTCTTTCAAATATTCAAATACAATGAAATCATTTATAGGATTTATTTTTAAACCTAAATCAACAATGAATTTGAATTAGTTCAAGATTTGAGAACTTTATCAATTCATTTTCTCAATATTTATGTTTTAACGGTTTTATTTAAATTATAATAGAATAGAATAGTTTATTTACTTAATGATTTTAACAAAATTCATTACAATATAGATACAGAAGTTTTTGTGATATTATCCTAGCGGATTTAAATCATTTTTGTTATTGGTGATGTTGTCTTTCAATTGTCTTAGTAGAATCAGGCTAACATAATGAGTTTAACGAGAGAACGTAAAAAACTCGTATATATCAAAAACATTTAAATTATAAGATTAAGATCAAAAATTTTTAGATAGTTTTGTTAACAGTTTGAAGATTTAAATGAATTTAATATGATAGAAAGGAAAATATCAAGTTTCTTAATTTGAAAATTCTAAAACATTAATCCAAAATTTGACAACTTTTAAAAACATTTTCTAGAAGTTATTCTCAATTATAATATTTTAACGGATTTTTTAAAATTAAAAGATCAAGTTCAAGATTAAGATCAAAATATTTTGTTGACAATTAAAAAATTTATTTGAATTAAAAATGATAGAAAACAAAATACCAAGCTTCCTATTTAAAAAATCCTGAAAAATTAATCTAAAATTTGACAACTGTGTAATAATATTTTCGAGAAGTTTTTATAAATACTTTTTTAACGGTTTTGTTTAAATTAAAAGATTAAGTTCAAGATCAAAATTAAAACTTTTTGTTTACAAATTGAAGATTTAATATAAAGCTTCTTAATTTAAAAATTCTAAAGCATTAATTTTAAAATTTAAGAATTTTATAAAAACATTTTCTAGAAGTTTTGATAAATTTTTATACTGTAACGGTTCTTTTTTAAATTAAAAGATCAAGTTCAAGATCAAAATTAAAACTTTTTGTTCGCTAAAATTTACAATTTTCTGTTCAAATGAAGTCTATAACTTCAATATTTCTCTAAATAATGATAGTAAAAGCTTTCCTTGAGTATTTTAGAACATTTTACTAGAGAATATATATGTCTTGTTTATCAAAAAACAAAAAGTCTAATTTTTTGTAATCTTGAATGATCTTTTATGAACATTTTTCAAATATCCTCGCCTTGAATTAAATCTCAAATAATAAAAATTATTCCACAAGTCTTGCAAATATCCTTTTTAAAAAAATTTCAAATCCTTCAGTAAATCAACATTTATTTTAGGCTCTAAGCAATTTAACATCAAATATCTTTCCATAAAAAGGAAATTATTAAACATAAATCCTCTGATTCATTGTCCCCAACCTCTGTGTCGATAAAACAAATTTCCCCAATGATCTTAAAAATATTATGATGATTATTGACTTCGACCTCACGTATCAATGCTCAATTTTTTTGTATCATTAGAACAAAATGAAGCAATTTATCGCACGTGTTGACAAATATAAAAATTTTAAATGACGAATTTTTTTGTCGCTTCATAAAAATATTCTTGTGCAAAGAAAAAAGTGAAATTTCAATAAAAGACAAAACAGTTGTCGGAAGAACTTAAAAATAAAAAGAATAGCACATGCCAAATGGAGTAGAAACAAAAGCACAGTTTATACCATATGACTGGTAGGTAGCAAGCGATCAAGAATAAATTTAAAATTTTTTGTCTTTATTTGTAAGCCACCTGACAAGAAAGAGTTGCTCATGTGATGGATGAATGACTGCTTGGAATCTCAATACTGTGCCATTTCCTTCCTTTTTTTCTTTCTCTCTCTATCTAGCCTCAAGCCACTTGCGAATTTCAATGACATGAAAGAATGAAATTATTTTAACGACGAGTGTGTGGCAAGAATCAAAGCAAGCTCAATGACATTAACAATAATCAACAAGAGTCATCATCATCAGCATAATTCATGAATACACAACTGCCAATGGTGATGATTTTCTTCTTTCCTTCTCTCGTTTGCGCTTCCTTTCGCAACACCGGACGCGGTTGATGACGATCATTCGACACGTTTGAAAGTACGAAAGAATTTGAATTTTTATGTGGCTTTTAGTCATGATTTGGTCATTTTAATTTTTTATTATTCTTTAATTTAAATTCAAAATTATGGTCGAAACATGAAGTTAGTTACGAATGAAATTTTTAAATTTAATTTGACCGTTATACATATATAGAAATCTCAAAAATTCATTTCAGGTTTTTCTTGAATTGTTCATTGTAGATCTTGTCATTTTCAATTCAATGAATTTGAGAAATGACTTTTTATAATTTTAGACAAAATATGAAGTTGGTTAAAATTTCAAATTTGTTTTGACCGTTATATTTAACATTCTTTAATGCAAAAATTTAAAAATCAATTACAAATTTTTCTTTAATTTTTATATGTAAATTTTGTCATTTTCAAATCAAATAATTTCAGACAAAATTTTCTGAAATTATGAACAAAACATGAATATAGTTACATACAAATTTTTAAATATATTTTGAACGTTATATTTGAAATTCTTTAATATAGAAATATTAAAAGTTCAATTCAACTTTTTCATATATTGCTTATTGTAAATTTTGTCATTGCTTGTTTTAATGAAATTGAGAAATGAATTTTTAAAATTGTAGACTAAATATGAAATTAGTTACATAAGAAAAATTCAAATTTATTTTGACCGTTATATTTAACATTCTTTAATGCAAAAATTTAAAAATCAATTACAAATTTTTCTTTAATTTTTATATGTAAATTTTGTCATTTTCAAATCAAATAATTTCAGACAAAATTTTCTGAAATTATGAACAAAACATGAATATAGTTACATACAAATTTTTAAATATATTTTGAACGTTATATTTGAAATTCTTTAATATAGAAATATTAAAAGTTCAATTCAACTTTTTCATATATTGCTTATTGTAAATTTTGTCATTGCTTGTTTTAATGAAATTGAGAAATGAATTTTTAAAATTGTAGACTAAATATGAAATTAGTTACATAAGAAAAATTCAAATTTATTTTGACCGTTATATTTAACATTCTTTAATGCAAAAATTTAAAAAATTCATTTTAAATTCTTGACAAAGGCAGATTATGAAAAGAACTGTTTATTCTTTCAAGAATAAAGTTATAAACTCAATTCAATGAAATTTTCAAATTGTTAACAAAGCATGAAGTTAATTACAAACAAAAAATTTGAATTTATTTTGAACGTTATATTCAAAATTTTTTGATACAGAAATTTTAAAAATTCTTTTCAGATTTTTCTTGAATTTCTCATTATTCAATACTATGAAATTGAGAAATGATTTTATAAAATTCTAGACAAATCTAAATTAAATTACAAATAAAAAATTTTAAATAATTTTTTACCGTTAAATTTAAAATTTCCTAAATTCATAAATCTCATAAATTCATTTCAATTTGTTGCAAAAAAAGCAGGTCATAAAAAGAACTGTTTATCCTTCCAAGTATTTTTCTAAAAAAAATCCCTTAAAAAATGAAATTTGACCGCAAACATTAAAAAAAATTAAACCCAAACTCTGCATGAGAGAAAGAGAAGCAATAACAAATTTTTGTAATCGAATTTTAACTTCAATACATAACACGATATGATGATGACCACAAAGACAATTTAATGTAATTATTTCATGCTGTTACGACCTTGAAATTTTGCTTAATAGTTACAAAAATATTAAAGGTAATAACTGACAATTTGCACAATTAATCATTGCCATTGATGATGAAACAACCGCAAAAACGAGGAGGACAGAAGGAATGTGCGATGTGTGATAAAAATTTTTTATTTTTGGCTTTCATTACATAATTTATGATCGCATCTGGTTCATACCTGAGAGAGAAAATATTTTTTTAGTAGAGACAGAGACAGAGAGAGAGAGAGAAGGAGGAGAATAATTATGTATCGTAATTATAGGCTCTATTTCGAAAATTCAAAAGAGAAAGAAAGAATTTTTCTCTCTTAAAAGAATTTTTTTTTATTGAACTTCCAAAAAGAAAAAAAAGAATCTTTCGACTTTTAAGTAATTATCAAATTCCTTAACCATAAAGTATTCCCAATCTATCTTTTACATATATTCATTATAGCTAGCGCACATTGATTATAATCTAGAATTATAATTTCATCTTTTTCTTTCTCTCTCTCTATTCATTTTCTTCAGTTAGTTGAAGCAACAAACTAATTTCTTCTTCTAAGGCATCTTAAAACTTAATTTACGATATCCGTTTTCTCACATTTTCAAACTAAAATGCAATCAAATGTGCTTCAGCATCAATTTGACAATATGAATTTAATCTTTTTCAATTCATATCATACCAAGGGATGAGTAAACATTTTAAATTTGTTAAACTATTGGTCTGTAACCAGTAGCCAAAATCTAAGTTTTTTTTTCATTATTATTAAACAGTAACAGTTAAACAGCTGTTTTTAGTAGATTTTTCTTAAGCAAAAACTGTGTAAAATTTTCAAAATTTTTTAAAAAAGTCTTTTTTTAAAGTTTATTATATTTATAGTATTGTAAAAACATCAAAATCCTGTGCTTAGTAACTTTTTCATGTATCTTTATTCACTATAATTTAACGGTCATTTGAGATTTAAATTACGATCAAAGCGCCATCTTGAAAATATCAAAAAATTGTTAAATCTACTGCTATCCTACTTAACTCGAAATTAGAGCAAATTAGCAGAACAAAAATGGTTTAAAAATGCAAATTTGGCAAAAAATTTTTTCAATTTTTCTGAAAATTAGTGAAAAATTTTGACATTTAAAAATTGAAAAACAAAAACAGCTGTTATATTGAAAAACCCTAGCCAAAATCTACTGTAAAAAGTAGCCTTAATTTTAGAACTCTGTTTCAAACAAAAGCCGATCATGATGTTGATTTCCTATTACTTCACTGTGTAACGTAGGGCGCTAACAAAACTTTTGAATCTAATTTAATTCTTTGCAAGATCCGCCAGTTCGTTAAAACTTTTGCCATGTTGAGCTGTTTTATTACGAACATATGATTGCCAGATAACTTCAGGACTTCCTTGCTTGCGTCTGCCTGGTGGATTCCAAGACATCGCTTGCCTTGTGATGTCATCAGGGCCCTGGTTAAACCAAATGTCTTGAATATTTTGATAGTTGCACACCCTTCTTGGAAAGTACAAAATTTAGATTTCTTTATTTATCCTGCTTTTAAATTGTTTTTAAGTAAAGAAAATTAATTAAGAACAAACGATAACTAAATCTGTAAATGCAGAAAGGAACTAAATACTTTGCTATTTTCAAAATTGAAATCTGTTTTCGAAAAAAAATTTACGCGTAGTTGCGTACCACCGGGAATTCCGAAAACCTTATTTGACCGTTATTTTTATCAATTTGGACTACCAGGATCAGGGCTTTTTCCTAAGAGTATGGCCAATCTAGCCACATTTACGTTTGCCAATTTTATTAGCTATTTGACTCTGTTCAGTTCGAGCGTACAAGTCAGTTTTATTAATTGTATCACACTCATGTTAATATTCAGAATTGATTTTAATAAATTTTGTTAAATTTTTAAAATATTTTTTAAAACAAAAAATAATGTTTTAGAATAAAATTTTTTAGGATGAAAATCAAGCAAGAATTTATTAGAATTTCTTCACAATTGTAACAAATTTTTTTAAATTTTTTTTATCGGTACAGGATAATGAGAGTCACATATAATTCTAAGGCATTAATTCAAAAATACTTGGAGTCTATAACTGAGTGCTCCTGTAACTTTCCAAGTTTCGCAAGCGTAAAACGATACTGACTAAAAAACCGATCATAGAAACTAGAAAAATCAAAAATTTTTATCAAATTTGATTTTTTGATACATTTTTGATGAAGTTCGCACTCCTTGTACCACAAATAGCTAGCTTAGTCTCTTTTTTTCTCACTCTCTCTGCTATTTTTATTACTTTTATCGTCATCGTTATCGAGAATTTATTGCAGTAAAATGTTGAATGGAAATAATTCTTGGGGATTATCACCCGCTAAGAAGAATTGTTTTAAAAGTAAAAAAAAGGCATTTGGCAATCAAATGATTCTGAATTTCAATGAGATAAAAAATTTATGTTTTTTTCTTTTATAGAATCAGTCTGAGTACTTTTTGCAATTTAATCTATAAATAATTTAAATTCTGAGTGCTTAGAGTATTGGTTCATTGGACAATCCTGAATTGATTATTAGCCTGCACCTTCAGACATTTGTAAGATTTAGATATTTTGATTGCTCAGTAAAAGTTTTTAACTTTTATTAAGTTCACTTATTACTGGTTAAGAGAACTTGTAGCGGTCAACGCTCACTTTAAAATACAAATTTTTCTCATTGATAACTATTTAGCCAAGTTGTTGGTCCCTTAGAGTGTCACTGACGGCTACTGAGCCGTCTGAGGTATCAAAATCTTAGAAATGTCTGAAAGTCTAAGCTGTAATCGATCCAGGAATCGTCAACAACCTAGCCTTTCGGCTATCGAGTCATGCAACTGCTCTAGGCAAATAAAATAAACTCTAAGTAAAAGGCAAGTTGATTTTGCGGAATCTGGATGAAAATTTTCAAAAGAACGGTCGTGACCTTAAAAATCCATTGCAACGAGAGCTCTTCAAAACATTTTAATTGAGAGAAAGATTGTTAATGCGTTTTTACTATAGCTGCCAAGAGGTTAGAACTCTTGATAGCGAAAACAAAGTAACCATTGAAACTAACAAAAATTTTTGTTAATTTGTTAGAATTTTTGATAGAGTTTTTTCCCCCTTGAGCAAAATCTAATTCGTCCAAAGATGGACTGTTAGCATATTGAGCTAATGGTCGCGTTTAAAGGAAGAGAAAATCTTGACTGCATCAAATTGTTCAAGCTTAGTTAAGGCCTGAGAACTTTTTTTGCCTACTGTAAATAAATGATTGTTTATCAAAATAACTGCCTAAATACGGCTAGTTTACAAAATTTGGGATCTCAGGCCTTGAGCTCAGTTAATGCTTGATTCAGAGACAAAATTTAAATCAAGCAATTTTTCATTTAAATTTGTAAAATCAAAAAGAAAACTTTAAAATTGTAAATATTTTGAGATAAAATTACTAAATTAGGCAGTTTGCAGAAAAAAATATCTTGATAATCATGAGTAAGTCAAACCAGTGTTGTTACACAGGCGGCCTGTGATTGCCTGCGATAATATTTACAAAAAATTCCGCTAGATGGCGTTTCAAAACGATTTATGCGCCATCTACAATTTCCATAGCGGAATTTTTTGTAAATATAATCACAGGCAATCACAGGCCGCCTGTATAACAACACTGAGTCAAACTAATTTGCTAAAAGAAATACTTTATCCGACATGAAATTCGAAACAACATCTCAAATTTTCAAAGATTTTTGACAAATAGAACTCAAAGATCTTTTTAGCGCATTTTTGGTAACAAAAAGGCAGCTTATATATTCACTTTGTTCGGCTAGCTGGCTCCCGGCTGGCTCCGCGAGATCTTGGAAACTATAATAGCTAAAGACTTACGGTTTTTTGCATTTGATTCGTACTATCGAGTTATTGGCCCGCCGCTTAGTTATATTTCTGTCACTGATTGCAGGAATTAGGAAATTACGAAATAAAATTTCCAAATTGAAAAATGTAAACAAAAATTTTTTCGACTACTAAGATTTTTTTCGTCGACGCGTTTTTTCTCATCTTTTTCAATTTGAATTCAACTCGACAGTTATTTTCAACTCAACAAATTTTTTAACACATTTTTGTATAGAAATAGAAAACAGGTTTAGTTATAATTTATTGAATTAAATT